>CAUEHI010000044.1:0-67500 GCA_958507055.1 Crioceris asparagi
TCATCCATCACCATCACCATCACCAGCACCATCACCATCACCATCACCTTCACCATCACCATCAACATCACCATCACCATCACCACCACCATCCACCATCACCATCACCATCACCATCACCATCACCATCACCACCCATCAACCATCACCATCACCATCACCATCACCCATCCACCATCACCATCACCATCACCATCACCATCACCATCACCATCACCATCACCATCACCATCACACACCCTCACCATCACCATCACCATCACCATCACCATCACCATCACCATCACCATCACCATCACCATCACCCATCACCATCACCATCACCATCACCATCACCATCACCATCACCATCACCATCACCATCACCATCACCATCACCATCACCATCACCATCACCATCACCATCACCATCACCATCACCATCACCATCACCATCACCATCACCATCACCATCACCATCACCATCACCATCACCATCACCATCACCAGCACCATCACCATCACCATCACCATCACCATCACCATCACCATCACCATCACCATCACCATCACCATCACCATCACCCTCACATCACCATCACCATCACCATCACCATCACCATCACCATCACCATCACCATCACCATCACCATCACCATCACCATCACCATCACCATCACCATCACCATCACCATCACCATCACCATCACCATCACCATCACCATCACCATCACCATCACCATCACCATCACCATCACCATCACCATCACCATCACCATCACCATCACCATCACCATCACCATCACCATCACCATCACCATCACACCATCACCATCACCATCACCATCACCATCACCATCACCATCACCATCACCATCACCATCACCATCACCATCACCATCACCATCACCATCACCATCACCATCACCATCACCATCACCATCACCATCACCATCACCATCACCATCACCATCACCATCACCATCACCATCACCATCACCATCACCATCACCATCACACACCATCACCATCACCATCACCATCACCATCACCATCACCATCACCATCACCATCACCATCACCATCACCATCACCATCACCATCACCATCACCATCACCATCACCATCACCATCACCATCACCATCACCATCACCATCACCATCACCATCACCATCACCATCACCATCACCATCACCATCACCATCACCATCACCATCACCATCACCATCACCATCACCATCACCATCACCATCACCATCACCATCACCATCACCATCACCATCACCATCACCATCACCATCACCATCACCATCACCATCACCATCACCATCACCATCACCATCACCATCACCATCACCATCACCATCACCATCACCATCACCATCACCATCACCATCACCATCACCATCACCATCACCATCACCATCACCATCACCATCACCATCACCATCACATCACCATCACCATCACCATCACCATCACCATCACCATCACCATCACCATCACCATCACCATCACCATCACCATCACCATCACCATCACCATCACCATCACCATCACCATCACCATCACCATCACCATCACCATCACCATCACCATCACCATCACCATCACCATCACCATCACCATCACCATCACCATCACCATCACCATCACCATCACCATCACCATCACCATCACCATCACCATCACCATCACCATCACCATCACCATCACCATCACCATCACCATCACCATCACCATCACCATCACCATCACCATCACCATCACCATCACCATCACCATCACCATCACCATCACCATCACCATCACCATCACCATCACCATCACCATCACCATCACCATCACCATCACCATCACCATCACCATCACCATCACCATCACCATCACCATCACCATCACCATCACCATCACCATCCCCATCACCATCACCATCACCATCACCATCACCATCACCATCACCATCACCATCACCATCACCATCACCATCACCATCACCATCACCATCACCATCACCATCACCATCACCATCACCATCACCATCACCATCACTCATTTTAGACCAAGCTAAGAGCTAAATATCAGAAATAATCTTATTCTCCCATTTTAGGTTTTTGCTCAATTTCTGCACTTTTATGTGTGGTTTGGACATATTATATATTATTTAGTCATAAAATGTTGAAAACAGACATATTAGACCAAGTTATGAGCTAAAAATATGAAATAATCTTATTTTCCGATTTAAAGTTTTTTTCAATTTCTGCACTTTTATGTGTGAATTGGACATATTATAACTTATTTAGTGATAAAACTCTGAAAATAGACATTTTAGACCGAGTTATGAGCTAAAAATTAGAAATAATCTTATTTTCCGATTTCAAGTTTTTGTTCAATTTCTGCACTTTTATGTGAGGATCAGACATATTATAACTTATTTAGTCATAAAATGTCGAAAACAGACATTTTAGACCAAGTTATGAGCTAAAAGTATGAAATAATCTTATTTTCCGATTTCATGTTTTTGTTCAATTTCTGCACTTTTATGTGAGGATCAGACATATTATAACTTATTTAGTCATAAAATGTCGAAAACGACATTTTAGACCAAGTTATGAGCTAAAAATATGAAATAATCTTATTTTCCGATTTTAAGTTTTTGTTCAATTTCTGCACTCTTATGTGTGAATTGGACATATTATAACTTATTTAGTCATAAAATTCTGAAAATTGACATTTTAGACCAAGTTAAGAGCTAAATATCAGAAATAATCTTATTCTCCGATTTTAGGTTTTTGCTCAATTTCTGCACTTTTATGTGTGGTTTGGACATATTATATATTATTTAGTCATAAAATGTTGAAAACAGACATATTAGACCAAGTTATGAACTAATACGAGATAATCTTATTTTCCGATTTTAAGTTTTTGTTCAATTTCTGCACTTTTATGTGTGAATTGGACATATTATAACTTATTTAGTCATAAAATTCTGAAAATAGACATTTTAGACCAAGTTAAGAGCTAAAAATTATAAATAATCTTACTTTCCGATTTTAAGTTTTTGTTCAATTCCTGCACTTTTATGTGTGGATTGGACATATTATAACTTATTTAGTCATAAAATGTTGAAACCAGATATTTTAGACCAAGTTATGAGCTAAAAGTATGAAATAATCTTATTTTCCGATTTAAAGTTTTTTTTTCAATTTCTGCACTTTTATGTGTGAATTGGACATATTATAACTTTTTTAGTGATAAAACTCTGAAAATAGACATTTTAGCCCGAGTTATGAGCTAAAAATTAGAAATAATCTTATTTTCCGATTTGAAGTTTTTATTCAATTTCTGCACTTTTATGTGAGGATCAGACATATTATAACTTATTTAGTCATAAAATGCCGAAAACAGACATTTTAGACCATGTTATGAGCTAAAAGTATGAAATAATCTTATTTTCCGATTTCAAGTTTTTGTTCAATTTCTGCACTTTTATGTGAGGATCAGACATATTATAACTTATTTAGTCATAAAATGTCGAAAACAGACATTTTAGACCAAGTTATGAGCTAAAAATATGAAATAATCTTATTTTCCGATTTTCAGTTTTTGTTCAATTTCTGCACTTTTATGTGTGATTTGGACATATTAAATCTTATTTAGTCATAAAATTCTGAAAATAGACATTTTAGACCAAGTAAAGAGCTAAATATTAGAAATAATCTTATTTTCCGATTTTAAGTTTTTGTTCAATTTCTGCACTTTTATGTGAGGATCAGACATATTATAACTTATTTAGTCATAAAATGTCGAAAACAGACATTTTAGACCAAGTTATGAGCTAAAAGTATGAAATAATCATATTTTCCGATTTCATGTTTTTGTTCAATTTCTGCACTTTTATGTGAGGATCAGACATATTATAACTTATTTAGTCATAAAAAGTCGAAAACAGACATTTTAGACCAAGTTATGAGCTAAAAATATGAAATAATCTTATTTTCCGATTTTAAGTTTTTGTTCAATTTCTGCACTCTTATGTGTGAATTGGACATATTATAACTTATTTAGTCATAAAATTCTGAAAATTGACATTTTAGACCAAGTTAAAAGCTAAATATCAGAAATAATCTTATTCTCCGATTTTAGGTTTTTGCTCAATTTCTGCACTTTTATGTGTGGTTTGGACATATTATATATTATTTAGTCATAAAATGTTGAAAACAGACATATTAGACCAAGTTATGAACTAATACGAGATAATCTTATTTTCCGATTTTAAGTTTTTGTTCAATTTCTGCACTTTTATGTGTGAAATGGACATATTATAACTTATTTAGTCATAAAATTCTGAAAATAGACATTTTAGACCAAGTTAAGAGCTAAAAATTATAAATAATCTTACTTTCCGATTTTAAGTTTTTGTTCAATTTCTGCACTTTTATGTGTGGATTGGACATATTATAACTTATTTAGTCATAAAATGTTGAAACCAGATATTTTAGACCAAGTTATGAGCTAAAAGTATGAAATAATCTTATTTTCCGATTTAAAGTTTTTTTTTTCAATTTCTGCACTTTTATGTGTGAATTGGACATATTATAACTTTTTTAGTGATAAAACTCTGAAAATAGACATTTTAGCCCGAGTTATGAGCTAAAAATTAGAAATAATCTTATTTTCTGATTTGAAGTTTTTATTCAATTTCTGCACTTTTATGTGAGGATCAGACATATTCTAACTTATTTAGTCATAAAATGCCGAAAACAGACATTTTAGACCATGTTATGAGCTAAAAGTATGAAATAATCTTATTTTCCGATTTCAAGTTTTTGTTCAATTTCTGCTTTTTTATGTGAGGATCAGACATATTATAACTTATTTAGTCATAAAATGTCGAAAACAGACATTTTAGACCAAGTTATGAGCTAAAAATATGAAATAATCTTATTTTCCGATTTTCAGCTTTTGTTCAATTTCTGCACTTTTGTGTGTGATTTGGACATATTATATCTTATTTAGTCATAAAATTCTGAAAATAGACATTTTAGACCAAGTTAAGAGCTAAATATTAGAAATAATCTTATTTTCCGATTTTAAGTTTTTGCTCAATTTCTGCACTTTTATGTGTGGTTAGGACATATTATATATTATTTAGTCATAAAATGTCGAAAACAAACATTTTAGACCAAGTTATGAGCTAAAAATATGAAATAATCTTATTTTCCGATTTTAAGTTTTTGTTCAATTTCTGCACTCTTATGTGTGAATTGGACATATTATAACTTATTTAGTCATAAAATTCTGAAAATAGACATTTTAGACCAAGTTAAGAGCTAAATATCAGAAATAATCTTATTCTCCGATTTTAGGTTTTCGCTCAATTTCTGCACTTTTATGTGTGGTTTGGACATATTATATATTATTTAGTCATAAAATGTTGAAAACAGACATATTAGACCAAGTTATGAGCTAAAAATATGAAATAATCTTATTTTCCGATTTTAAGTTTTTGTTCATTTTCTGCACTTTTATGTGTGGATTGGACATATTATAACTTATTTAGTTATAAATTGTTGAAAACAGACATTCTACACCAAGTTATGAACTAAAAGTATGAAATAATCTTATTTTCCGATTTAAAGTTTTTTTCAATTTCTGCACTTTTATGTGTGAATTGGACATATTATAACTTATTTAGTGATAAAACTCTGAAAATAGACATTTTAGACCGAGTTATGAGCTAAAAATTAGAAATAATCTTATTTTCCGATTTCAAGTTTTTGTTCAATTTCTGCACTTTTATGAGGATCAGACATATTATAACTTATTTAGTCATAAAATTCTAAAAACAGACATTTTAGACCAAGTTATGAGCTAAAAATATGAAATAATCTTATTTTCCGATTTTAAGTTTTTGTTCAATTTCTGCACTCTTATGTGTGAATTGGACATATTATAACTTATTTAGTCATAAAATTCTGAAAATTGACATTTTAGACCAAGTTAAGAGCTAAATATCAGAAATAATCTTATTCTCCGATTTTAGGTTTTTGCTCAATTTCTGCACTTTTATGTGTGGTTTGGACATATTATATATTATTTAGTCATAAAATGTTGAAAACAGACATATTAGACCAAGTTATGAACTAATACGAGATAATCTTATTTTCCGATTTTAAGTTTTTGTTCAATTTCTGCACTTTTATGTGTGGATTGGACATATTATAACTTATTTAGTAATAAAATGTTGAAACCAGATATATTAGACCAAGTTATGAGCTAAAAGTATGAAATAATCTTATTTTCCGATTTAAAGTTTTTTTTCAATTTCTGCACTTTTATGCGTGAATAGGTCATATTATAACTTTTTTAGTGATAAAACTCTGAAAATAGACATTTTAGACCGAGTTATGAGCTAAAAATTAGAAATAATCTTATTTTCCGATTTGAAGTTTTTATTCAATTTCTGCACTTTTATGTGAGGATCAGACATATTATAACTTATTTAGTCATAAAATGCCGAAAACAGACATTTTAGACCATGTTATGAGCTAAAAGTATGAAATAATCTTATTTTCCGATTTCAAGTTTTTGTTCAATTTCTGCACTTTTATGTGAGGATCAGACATATTATAACTTATTTAGTCATAAAATGTCGAAAACAGACATTTTAGACCAAGTTATGAGCTAAAAATATGAAATAATCTTATTTTCCGATTTTCAGTTTTTGTTCAATTTCTGCACTTTTATGAGTGATTTGGACATATTATATCTTATTTAGTCATAAAATTCTGAAATAGACATTTTAGACCAAGTTAAGAGCTAAATATTAGAAATAATCTTATTTTCCGATTTTAAGTTTTTGCTCAATTTCTGCACTTTTATGTGTGGTTAGGACATATTATATATTATTTAGTCATAAAATGTCGAAAACAAACATTTTAGACCAAGTTATGAGCTAAAAATATGAAATAATCTTATTTTCCGATTTTAAGTTTTTGTTCAATTTCTGCACTCTTATGTGTGAATTGGACATATTATAACTTATTTAGTCATAAAATTCTGAAAATATACATTTTAGACCAAGTTAAGAGCTAAATATCAGAAATAATCTTATTCTCCGATTTTAAGTTTTTGCTCAATTTCTGCACTTTTATGTGTGGTTTGGACATATTATATATTATTTATTCATAAAATGTTGAAAACAGACATATTAGACCAAGTTATGATCTAAAAATATGAAATAATCTTATTTTCCGATTTAAGTTTCTGTTCATTTTCTGCACTTTTATGTGTGGATTGGACATATTATAACTAATTTAGTTATAAATTGTTGAAAACAGACATTTTAGACCAAGTTATGAGCTAAAAGTATGAAATAATCTTATTTTCCGATTTAAAGTTTTTTTCAATTTCAGCACTTTTATGTGTGAATTGGACATATTATAACTTATTTAGTGATAAAACTCTGAAAATAGACATTTTAGACCGAGTTATGAGCTAAAATTTAGAAATAATCTTATTTTCCGATTTCAAGTTTTTGTTCAATTTCTGCACTTTTATGTGAGGATCAGTCATATTATAACTTATTTAGTCATAAAATGTCGAAAACAGACATTTTAGACCAAGTTATGAGCTAAAAGTATGAAATAATCTTATTTTCCGATTTCATGTCTTTGTTCAATTTCTGCACTTTTATGTGAGGATCAGACATATTATAACTTATTTAGTCATAAAATGTCGAAAACAGACATTTTAGACCAAGTTATGAGCTAAAAATATGAAATAATCTTATTTTCCGATTTTAAGTTTTTGTTCAATTTCTGCACTCTTATGTGTGAATTGGACATATTATAACTTATTTAGTCATAAAATTCTGAAAATTGACATTTTAGACCAAGTTAAGAGCTAAATATCAGAAATAATCTTATTCTCCGATTTTAGGTTTTTGCTCAATTTCTGCACTTTTATGTGTGGTTTGGACATATTATATATTATTTAGTCATAAAATGTTGAAAACAGACATATTAGACCAAGTTATGAACTATTACGAGATAATCTTATTTTCCGATTTTAAGTTTTTGTTCAATTTCTGCACTTTTATGTGTGAATTGGACATATTATAACTTATTTAGTCATAAAATGTTGAAACCAGATATTTTAGACCAAGTTATGAGCTAAAAGTATGAAATAATCTTATTTTCCGATTTAAAGTTTTTTTTTCAATTTCTGCACTTTTATGTGTGAATTGGACATATTATAACTTTTTTAGTGATAAAACTCTGAAAATAGACATTTTAGCCCGAGTTATGAGCTAAAAATTAGAAATAATCTTATTTTCTGATTTGAAGTTTTTATTCAATTTCTGCACTTTTATGTGAGGATCAGACATATTATAACTTATTTAGTCATAAAATGCCGAAAACAGACATTTTAGACCATGTTATGAGCTAAAAGTATGAAATAATCTTATTTTCCGATTTCAAGTTTTTGTTCAATTTCTGCTTTTTTATGTGAGGATCAGACATATTATAACTTATTTAGTCATAAAATGTCGAAAACAGACATTTTAGACCAAGTTATGAGCTAAAAATATGAAATAATCTTATTTTCCGATTTTCAGCTTTTGTTCAATTTCTGCACTTTTATGTGTGATTTGGACATATTATATCTTATTTAGTCATAAAATTCTGAAAATAGACATTTTAGACCAAGTTAAGAGCTAAATATTAGAAATAATCTTATTTTCCGATTTTAAGTTTTTGCTCAATTTCTGCACTTTTATGTGTGGTTAGGACATATTATATACTATTTAGTCATAAATGTCGAAAACAAACATTTTAGACCAAGTTATGAGCTAAAAATATGAAATAATCTTATTTTCCGATTTTAAGTTTTTGTTCAATTTCTGCACTCTTATGTGTGAATTGGACATATTATAACTTATTTTGTCATAAAATTCTGAAAATAGACATTTTAGACCAAGTTAAGAGCTAAATATCAGAAATAATCTTATTCTCCGATTTTAGGTTTTCGCTCAATTTCTGCACTTTTATGTGTGGTTTGGACATATTATATATTATTTAGTCATAAAATGTTGAAAACAGACATATTAGACCAAGTTATGAGCTAAAAATATGAAATAATCTTATTTTCCGATTTTAAGTTTTTGTTCATTTTCTGCACTTTTATGTGTGGATTGGACATATTATAACTTATTTAGTTATAAATTGTTGAAAACAGACATTCTACACCAAGTTATAAACTAAAAGTATGAAATAATCTTATTTTCCGATTTAAAGTTTTTTTCAATTTCTGCACTTTTATGTGTGAATTGGACATATTATAACTTATTTAGTGATAAAACTCTGAAAATAGACATTTTAGACCGAGTTATGAGCTAAAAATTAGAAATAATCTTATTTTCCGATTTCAAGTTTTTGTTCAATTTCTGCACTTTTATGAGGATCAGACATATTATAACTTATTTAGTCATAAAATTCTAAAAACAGACATTTTAGACCAAGTTATGAGCTAAAAATATGAAATAATCTTATTTTCCGATTTTAAGTTTTTGTTCAATTTCTGCACTCTTATGTGTGAATTGGACATATTATAACTTATTTAGTCATAAAATTCTGAAAATTGACATTTTAGACCAAGTTAAGAGCTAAATATCAGAAATAATCTTATTCTCCGATTTTAGGTTTTTGCTCAATTTCTGCACTTTTATGTGTGGTTTGGACATATTATATATTATTTAGTCATAAAATGTTGAAAACAGACATATTAGACCAAGTTATGAACTAATACGAGATAATCTTATTTTCCGATTTTAAGTTTTTGTTCAATTTCTGCACTTTTATGTGTGGATTGGACATATTATAACTTATTTAGTAATAAAATGTTGAAACCAGATATTTTAGACCAAGTTATGAGCTAAAAGTATGAAATAATCTTATTTTCCGATTTAAAGTTTTTTTTTCAATTTCTGCACTTTTATGCGTGAATAGGTCATATTATAACTTTTTTAGTGATAAAACTCTGAAAATAGACATTTTAGACCGAGTTATGAGCTAAAAATTAGAAATAATCTTATTTTCCGATTTGAAGTTTTTATTCAATTTCTGCACTTTTATGTGAGGATCAGACATATTATAACTTATTTAGTCATAAAATGCCGAAAACAGACATTTTAGACCATGTTATGAGCTAAAAGTATGAAATAATCTTATTTTCCGATTTCAAGTTTTTGTTCAATTTCTGCACTTTTATGTGAGGATCAGACATATTATAACTTATTTAGTCATAAAATGTCGAAAACAGACATTTTAGACCAAGTTATGAGCTAAAAATATGAAATAATCTTATTTTCCGATTTTCAGTTTTTGTTCAATTTCTGCACTTTTATGAGTGATTTGGACATATTATATCTTATTTAGTCATAAAATTCTGAAAATAGACATTTTAGACCAAGTTAAGAGCTAAATATTAGAAATAATCTTATTTTCCGATTTTAAGTTTTTGCTCAATTTCTGCACTTTTATGTGTGGTTAGGACATATTATATATTATTTAGTCATAAAATGTCGAAAACAAACATTTTAGACCAAGTTATGAGCTAAAAATATGAAATAATCTTATTTTCCGATTTTAAGTTTTTGTTCAATTTCTGCACTCTTATGTGTGAATTGGACATATTATAACTTATTTAGTCATAAAATTCTGAAAATATACATTTTAGACCAAGTTAAGAGCTAAATATCAGAAATAATCTTATTCTCCGATTTTAAGTTTTTGCTCAATTTCTGCACTTTTATGTGTGGTTTGGACATATTATATATTATTTATTCATAAAATGTTGAAAACAGACATATTAGACCAAGTTATGATCTAAAAATATGAAATAATCTTATTTTCCGATTTAAGTTTCTGTTCATTTTCTGCACTTTTATGTGTGGATTGGACATATTATAACTAATTTAGTTATAAATTGTTGAAAACAGACATTTTAGACCAAGTTATGAGCTAAAAGTATGAAATAATCTTATTTTCCGATTTAAAGTTTTTTTCAATTTCAGCACTTTTATGTGTGAATTGGACATAGTATAACTTATTTAGTGATAAAACTCTGAAAATAGACATTTTAGACCGAGTTATGAGCTAAAATTTAGAAATAATCTTATTTTCCGATTTCAAGTTTTTGTTCAATTTCTGCACTTTTATGTGAGGATCAGTCATATTATAACTTATTTAGTCATAAAATGTCGAAAACAGACATTTTAGACCAAGTTATGAGCTAAAAGTATGAAATAATCTTATTTTCCGATTTCATGTCTTTGTTCAATTTCTGCACTTTTATGTGAGGATCAGACATATTATAACTTATTTAGTCATAAAATGTCGAAAACAGACATTTTAGACCAAGTTATGAGCTAAAAATATGAAATAATCTTATTTTCCGATTTTAAGTTTTAGTTCAATTTCTGCACTCTTATGTGTGAATTGGACATATTATAACTTATTTAGTCATAAAATTCTGAAAATTGACATTTTAGACCAAGTTAAGAGCTAAATATCAGAAATAATCTTATTCTCCGATTTTAGGTTTTTGCTCAATTTCTGCACTTTTATGTGTGGTTTGGACATATTATATATTATTTAGTCATAAAATGTTGAAAACAGACATATTAGACCAAGTTATGAACTATTACGAGATAATCTTATTTTCCGATTTTAAGTTTTTGTTCAATTTCTGCACTTTTATGTGTGAATTGGACATATTATAACTTATTTAGTCATAAAATGTTGAAACCAGATATTTTAGACCAAGTTATGAGCTAAAAGTATGAAATAATCTTATTTTCCTATTTAAAGTTTTTTTTTCAATTTCTGCACTTTTATGTGTGAATTGGACTTATTATAACTTATTTAGTCATGAAATGCTGAAAACAGACATTTCAGGCCAAGTATAGAGCTAAAAATTATAAATAATCTTATTTTCCGATTTAAAGTTTTTTCAATTTCTGCACTTTTATTTGTGAATTGGACATATTATAACTTATTTTGTGATAAAACTCTGAAAATAGACATTTTAGACCGAGTTAAGAGCTAAATATCAGAAATAATCTTAGTTTCCGATTTTAAGTTTTTGCTCAATTTCTGCACTTTTATGTGTGGTTTGGACATATTGTAGATTATTTAGTCATAAAATGTTGAAAACAGACATATTAGACCAAGTTGTGAGCTAAAGATATGAGATAATCTTATTTTCCGATTTTAAGTTTTTGTTCAATTTCTGCACTTTTATGTATGGATTGGACATATTATAACTTATTTAGTCATAAATTGTTGAAAACAGACATTTTAGACCAAGTTATGAGCTAAAAGTATGAAATAATCTTATTTTCCGATTTCAAGTTTTTTTTCAATTTCTGCACTTTTATGTGTGAATTGGACATATTATAACTTATTTAGTGATAAAACTCTGAAAATAGACATTTTAGACCGAGTTATGATCTAAAAATTAGAAATAATCTTATTTTCCGATTTCAAGCATTTGTTCAATTTCTGCACTTTTATGTGAGGATCAGACATATTATAACTTATTTAGTCATAAAATGTTGAAAACAGACATATTAGACCAATTTATGAACTAAAAATACGAGATAATCTTATTTTCCGATTTTAAGTTTTTGTTCAATTTCTGCACTTTTATGTGTGAATTTGACATATTATAACTTATTTAGTCAAAAAATTCTGAAAATAGACATTTAGACCAAGTTAAGAGCTAAATATTAGAAATAATCTTATTTTCCGATTTTAAGTTTTTGCTCAATTTCTGCACTTTTATGTGTGAAATGGACTTATTATAACTTATTTAGTCATGAAATGCTGAAAACAGACATTTTAGACCAAGTAAAGAGCTAAAAATTATAAATAATCTTACTTTCCGATTTTAAGTTTTTGTTCAATTCTGCACTTTTATGTCTGGATTGGACATACTATATATAAATATAAAGTTTTTTTTTCAATTTCTGCCCTTTTATGTGTGAATTGGACATATTATAACTTTTTTAGTGATAAAACTCTGAAAATAGACATTTTAGACCAAGTTATGAGCTAAAAATTAGAAATAATCTTATTTTCCGATTTCAAGTTTTTGTTCAATTTCTGCACTTTTATGTGAGGATTAGACATATTAAAACTTATTAAGTCATAAAATTCTGAAAATAGACATTTTAGACCAAGTTAAGTGCTAAATATTAGAAATAATCTTTTTTTCCGATTTTAAGTTATTGCTCAATTTCTGCACTTTAATGTGAGAATTGGACTTGTTATAACTTATTTAGTCTTGAAATGCTGAAAACAGACATTTTAGACCAAGTAAAGAGCAAAAATTATAAATAATCTTATTTTCCGATTTTAAGTTTTTGCTCAATTTCTGCACTTTTATGTGTGGATTGGACATATTATAACATATTTAGTTATAATATGTTGAAATGCTGAAAACAGACATTTTAGACCAAGTTATGAGCAAAAAGTATGAAATAATCTTATTTTCCGATTTAAAGCTTTTTTTCAATTTCTGCACTTTTATGTGTGAATTGGACATATTATAACTTATTTAGTGATAAAACTCTGAAAATAGACATTTTAGACCGAGTTATGACCTGAAGATTAGAAATAATCTTATTTTCCGATTTCAAGTTTTTTTTTTCAATTTCTGCACTTTTATGTGAGGATTAGACATATTATAACTTAATTAGTCAATAAATGTCGAAACAGACATTTTAGACCAAGTTATGAGCTAAAAATATGAAATAATCTTAATTTCCTATTTTAAGATTTTGTTCA
Source organism: Crioceris asparagi (assembly GCA_958507055.1). Classification (NCBI taxonomy): domain Eukaryota; kingdom Metazoa; phylum Arthropoda; class Insecta; order Coleoptera; family Chrysomelidae; genus Crioceris; species Crioceris asparagi. Next base: position 13,837 of record CAUEHI010000044.1, read on the forward strand.
ATTTCTGCACTTTTATGAGTGAATTGGACGTATTATAACTTATTTAGTCATAAAATTCTGAAAACAGACATTTTAGACCAAGTAAAGAGCTAAAAATTATAAATAATCTTATTTTCCGATTTTAAGTTTTTGTTCAATTTCTGCACTTTTATGTGTGTATTGGACATATTATAACTTATTTAGTCATAAAATGTTGAAAACAGATATTTTAGACCAAGTTATGAGCTAAAAATATGAAATAATCTTAATTTCCGATTTTAAGTTTTTGTTCAATTTCTGCACTCTTATGTGTGAATTGGACATATTATAACTTATTCAGTCATAAAATTCTGAAAATAGACATTTTAGACCAAGCTAAGAGCTAAATATCAGAAATAATCTTATTCTCCGATTTTAGGTTTTTGCTCAATTTCTGCACTTTTATGTGTGGTTTGGACATATTATATATTATTTAGTCATAAAATGTTGAAAACAGACATATTAGACCAAGTTATGAGCTAAAAATATGAAATAATCTTATTTTCCGATTTTAAGTTTTTGTTCATTTTCTGCATTTTTATGTGTGGATTGGACATATTATAACTTATTTAGTTATAAATTGTTGAAAACAGACATTTTAGACCAAGTTATGAGCTAAAAGTATGAAATAATCTTATTTTCCGATTTAAAGTTTTTTTCAATCTCTGCACTTTTATGTGTGAATTGGATATATTATAACTTATTTAGTGATAAAACTCTGAAAATAGACATTTTAGACCGAGTTATGAGCTAAAAATTAGAAATAATCTTATTTTCCGATTTCAAGTTTTTGTTCAATTTCTGCACTTTTATGTGAGGATCAGACATATTATAACTTATTTAGTCATAAATGTCGAAAACAGACATTTTAGACCAAGTTATGAGCTAAAAGTATGAAATAATCTTATTTTACGATTTAAAGTTTTTTTTTCAAATTCTGCACTTTTATGTGTGAATTGGACATATTATAACTTTTTTAGTGATAAAACTCTGAAAATAGACATTTTAGCCCGAGTTATGAGCTAAAAATTAGAAATAATCTTATTTTCCGATTTGAAGTTTTTATTCAATTTCTGCACTTTTATGTGAGGATCAGACATATTATTACTTATTTAGTCATAAAATGCCGAAAACAGACATTTTAGACCATGTTATGAGCTAAAAGTATGAAATAATCTTATTTTCCGATTTCAAGTTTTTGTTCAATTTCTGCACTTTTATGTGAGGATCAGACATATTATAACTTATTTAGTCATAAAATGTCGAAAACAGACATTTTAGACCAAGTTATGAGCTAAAAATATGAAATAATCTTATTTTCCGATTTTCAGTTTTTGTTCAATTTCTGCACTTTTATGTGTGATTTGGACATATTTTATCTTATTTAGTCATAAAATTCTGAAAATAGACATTTTAGACCAAGTTAAGAGCTAAATATTAGAAATAATCTTATTTTCCGATTTTAAGTTTTTGTTCAATTTCTGCACTTTTATGTGAGGATCAGACATATTATAACTTATTTAGTCATAAAATGTCGAAAACAGACATTTTAGACCAAGTTATGAGCTAAAAGTATGAAATAATCATATTTTCCGATTTCATGTTTTTGTTCAATTTCTGCACTTTTATGTGAGGATCAGACATATTATAACTTATTTAGTCATAAAAAGTCGAAAACAGACATTTTAGACCAAGTTATGAGCTAAAAATATGAAATAATCTTATTTTCCGATTTTAAGTTTTTGTTCAATTTCTGCACTCTTATGTGTGAATTGGACATATTATAACTTATTTAGTCATAAAATTCTGAAAAATGACATTTTAGACCAAGTTAAGAGCTAAAGATCAGAAATAATCTTATTCTCCGATTTTAGGTTTTTGCTCAATTTCTGCACTTTTATGTGTGGTTTGGACATATTATATATTATTTAGTCATAAAATGTTGAAAACAGACATATTAGACCAAGTTATGAACTAATACGAGATAATCTTATTTTCCGATTTTAAGTTTTTGTTCAATTTCTGCACTTTTATGTGTGAAATTGACATATTATAACTTATTTAGTCATAAAATTCTGAAAATAGACATTTTAGACCAAGTTAAGAGCTAAAAATTATAAATAATCTTACTTTCCGATTTTAAGTTTTTGTTCAATTTCTGCACTTTTATTTGTGGATTGGACATATTATAACTTATTTAGTCATAAAATGTTGAAACCAGATATTTTAGACCAAGTTATAAGCTAAAAGTATGAAATAATCTTATTTTCCGATTTAAAGTTTTGTTTTCAATTTCGGCACTTTTATGTGTGAATTGGACATATTATAACTTTTTTAGTGATAAAACTCTGAAAATAGACATTTTAGCCCGAGTTATGAGCTAAAAATTAGAAATAATCTTATTTTCCGATTTGAAGTTTTTATTCAATTTCTGCACTTTTATGTGAGGATCAGACATATTATAACTTATTTAGTCATAAAATGCCGAAAACAGACATTTTAGACCATGTTATGAGCTAAAAGTATGAAATAATCTTATTTTCCGATTTCAAGTTTTTGTTCAATTTCTGCACTTTTATGTGAGGATCAGACATATTATAACTTATTTAGTCATAAAATGTCGAAAACAGACATTTTAGACCAAGTTATGAGCTAAAAATATGAAATAATCTTATTTTCAGATTTTCAGTTTTTGTTCAATTTCTGCACTTTTATGTGTGATTTGGACATATTATATCTTATTTAGTCATAAAATTCTGAAAATAGACATTTTAGACCAAGTTAAGAGCTAATATTAGAAATAATCTTATTTTCCGATTTCATGTCTTTGTTCAATTTCTGCACTTTTATGTGAGGATCAGACATATTATAACTTATTTAGTCATAAAATGTCGAAAACAGACATTTTAGACCAAGTTATGAGCTAAAAATATGAAATAATCTTATTTTCCGATTTTAAGTTTTTGTTCAATTTCTGCACTCTTATGTGTGAATTGGACATATTATAACTTATTTAGTCATAAAATTCTGAAAATTGACATTTTAGACCAAGTTAAGAGCTAAATATCAGAAATAATCTTATTCTCCGATTTTAGGTTTTTGCTCAATTTCTGCACTTTTATGTGTGGTTTGGACATATTATATATTATTTAGTCATAAAATGTTGAAAACAGACATATTAGACCAAGTTATGAACTATTACGAGATAATCTTATTTTCCGATTTTAAGTTTTTGTTCAATTTCTGCACTTTTATGTGTGAATTGGACATATTATAACTTATTTAGTCATAAAATGTTGAAACCAGATATTTTAGACCAAGTTATGAGCTAAAAGTATGAAATAATCTTATTTTCCTATTTAAAGTTTTTTTTTCAATTTCTGCACTTTTATGTGTGAATTGGACTTATTATAACTTATTTAGTCATGAAATGCTGAAAACAGACATTTCAGGCCAAGTATAGAGCTAAAAATTATAAATAATCTTATTTTCCGATTTAAAGTTTTTTCAATTTCTGCACTTTTATTTGTGAATTGGACATATTATAACTTATTTTGTGATAAAACTCTGAAAATAGACATTTTAGACCGAGTTAAGAGCTAAATATCAGAAATAATCTTAGTTTCCGATTTTAAGTTTTTGCTCAATTTCTGCACTTTTATGTGTGGTTTGGACATATTGTAGATTATTTAGTCATAAAATGTTGAAAACAGACATATTAGACCAAGTTGTGAGCTAAAGATATGAGATAATCTTATTTTCCGATTTTAAGTTTTTGTTCAATTTCTGCACTTTTATGTATGGATTGGACATATTATAACTTATTTAGTCATAAATTGTTGAAAACAGACATTTTAGACCAAGTTATGAGCTAAAAGTATGAAATAATCTTATTTTCCGATTTCAAGTTTTTTTTCAATTTCTGCACTTTTATGTGTGAATTGGACATATTATAACTTATTTAGTGATAAAACTCTGAAAATAGACATTTTAGACCGAGTTATGATCTAAAAATTAGAAATAATCTTATTTTCCGATTTCAAGCATTTGTTCAATTTCTGCACTTTTATGTGAGGATCAGACATATTATAACTTATTTAGTCATAAAATGTTGAAAACAGACATATTAGACCAATTTATGAACTAAAAATACGAGATAATCTTATTTTCCGATTTTAAGTTTTTGTTCAATTTCTGCACTTTTATGTGTGAATTTGACATATTATAACTTATTTAGTCAAAAAATTCTGAAAATAGACATTTTAGACCAAGTTAAGAGCTAAATATTAGAAATAATCTTATTTTCCGATTTTAAGTTTTTGCTCAATTTCTGCACTTTTATGTGTGAAATGGACTTATTATAACTTATTTAGTCATGAAATGCTGAAAACAGACATTTTAGACCAAGTAAAGAGCTAAAAATTATAAATAATCTTACTTTCCGATTTTAAGTTTTTGTTCAATTTCTGCACTTTTATGTCTGGATTGGACATACTATATATAAATATAAAGTTTTTTTTTCAATTTCTGCCCTTTTATGTGTGAATTGGACATATTATAACTTTTTTAGTGATAAAACTCTGAAAATAGACATTTTAGACCAAGTTATGAGCTAAAAATTAGAAATAATCTTATTTTCCGATTTCAAGTTTTTGTTCAATTTCTGCACTTTTATGTGAGGATTAGACATATTAAAACTTATTAAGTCATAAAATTCTGAAAATAGACATTTTAGACCAAGTTAAGTGCTAAATATTAGAAATAATCTTTTTTTCCGATTTTAAGTTATTGCTCAATTTCTGCACTTTAATGTGAGAATTGGACTTGTTATAACTTATTTAGTCTTGAAATGCTGAAAACAGACATTTTAGACCAAGTAAAGAGCAAAAATTATAAATAATCTTATTTTCCGATTTTAAGTTTTTGCTCAATTTCTGCACTTTTATGTGTGGATTGGACATATTATAACATATTTAGTTATAATATGTTGAAATGCTGAAAACAGACATTTTAGACCAAGTTATGAGCAAAAAGTATGAAATAATCTTATTTTCCGATTTAAAGCTTTTTTTCAATTTCTGCACTTTTATGTGTGAATTGGACATATTATAACTTATTTAGTGATAAAACTCTGAAAATAGACATTTTAGACCGAGTTATGACCTGAAGATTAGAAATAATCTTATTTTCCAATTTCAAGTTTTTTTTTTCAATTTCTGCACTTTTATGTGAGGATTAGACATATTATAACTTAATTAGTCAATAAATGTCGAAACAGACATTTTAGACCAAGTTATGAGCTAAAAATATGAAATAATCTTAATTTCCTATTTTAAGATTTTGTTCAATTTCTGCACTTTTATGAGTGAATTGGACGTATTATAACTTATTTAGTCATAAAATTCTGAAAACAGACATTTTAGACCAAGTAAAGAGCTAAAAATTATAAATAATCTTATTTTCCGATTTTAAGTTTTTGTTCAATTTCTGCACTTTTATGTGTGTATTGGACATATTATAACTTATTTAGTCATAAAATGTTGAAAACAGATATTTTAGACCAAGTTATGAGCTAAAAATATGAAATAATCTTAATTTCCGATTTTAAGTTTTTGTTCAATTTCTGCACTCTTATGTGTGAATTGGACATATTATAACTTATTCAGTCATAAAATTCTGAAAATAGACATTTTAGACCAAGCTAAGAGCTAAATATCAGAAATAATCTTATTCTCCGATTTTAGGTTTTTGCTCAATTTCTGCACTTTTATGTGTGGTTTGGACATATTATATATTATTTAGTCATAAAATGTTGAAAACAGACATATTAGACCAAGTTATGAGCTAAAAATATGAAATAATCTTATTTTCCGATTTTAAGTTTTTGTTCATTTTCTGCATTTTTATGTGTGGATTGGACATATTATAACTTATTTAGTTATAAATTGTTGAAAACAGACATTTTAGACCAAGTTATGAGCTAAAAGTATGAAATAATCTTATTTTCCGATTTAAAGTTTTTTTCAATTTCTGCACTTTTATGTGTGAATTGGATATATTATAACTTATTTAGTGATAAAACTCTGAAAATAGACATTTTAGACCGAGTTATGAGCTAAAAATTAGAAATAATCTTATTTTCCGATTTCAAGTTTTTGTTCAATTTCTGCACTTTTATGTGAGGATCAGACATATTATAACTTATTTAGTCATAAAATGTCGAAAACAGAAATTTTAGACCAAGTTATGAGCTAAAAGTATGAAATAATCTTATTTTACGATTTAAAGTTTCTTTTTCAAATTCTGCACTTTTATGTGTGAATTGGACATATTATAACTTTTTTAGTGATAAAACTCTGAAAATAGACATTTTAGCCCGAGTTATGAGCTAAAAATTAGAAATAATCTTATTTTCCGATTTGAAGTTTTTATTCAATTTCTGCACTTTTATGTGAGGATCAGACATATTATTACTTATTTAGTCATAAAATGCCGAAAACAGACATTTTAGACCATGTTATGAGCTAAAAGTATGAAATAATCTTATTTTCCGATTTAAAGTTTTTTTTTCAATTTCTGCACTTTTATGTGTGAATTGGACATATTATAACTTTTTTAGTGATAAAACTCTGAAAATAGACATTTTAGCCCGAGTTATGAGCTAAAAATTAGAAATAATCTTATTTTCTGATTTGAAGTTTTTATTCAATTTCTGCACTTTTATGTGAGGATCAGACATATTATAACTTATTTAGTCATAAAATGCCGAAAACAGACATTTTAGACCATGTTATGAGCTAAAAGTATGAAATAATCTTATTTTCCGATTTCAAGTTTTTGTTCAATTTCTGCTTTTTTATGTGAGGATCAGACATATTATAACTTATTTAGTCATAAAATGTCGAAAACAGACATTTTAGACCAAGTTATGAGCTAAAAATATGAAATAATCTTATTTTCCGATTTTAAGTTTTTGCTCAATTTCTGCACTTTTATGTGTGGCTAGGACATATTATATATTATTTAGTCATAAAATGTCGAAAACAAACATTTTAGACCAAGTTATGAGCTAAAAATATGAAATAATCTTATTTTCCGATTTTAAGTTTTTGTTCAATTTCTGCACTCTTATGTGTGAATTGGACATATTATAACTTATTTAGTCATAAAATTCTGAAAATAGACATTTTAGACCAAGTTAAGAGCTAAATATCAGAAATAATCTTATTCTCCGATTTTAGGTTTTCGCTCAATTTCTGCACTTTTATGTGTGGTTTGGACATATTATATATTATTTAGTCATAAAATGTTGAAAACAGACATATTAGACCAAGTTATGAGCTAAAAATATGAAATAATCTTATTTTCCGATTTTAAGTTTTTGTTCATTTTCTGCACTTTTATGTGTGGATTGGACATATTATAACTTATTTAGTTTTAAATTGTTGAAAACAGACATTCTACACCAAGTTATGAACTAAAAGTATGAAATAATCTTATTTTCCGATTTAAAGTTTTTTTCAATTTCTGCACTTTTATGTGTGAATTGGACATATTATAACTTATTTAGTGATAAAACTCTGAAAATAGACATTTTAGACCGAGTTATGAGCTAAAAATTAGAAATAATCTTATTTTCCGATTTCAAGTTTTTGTTCAATTTCTGCACTTTTATGAGGATCAGACATATTATAACTTATTTAGTCATAAAATTCTAAAAACAGACATTTTAGACCAAGTTATGAGCTAAAAATATGAAATAATCTTATTTTCCGATTTTAAGTTTTTGTTCAATTTCTGCACTCTTATGTGTGAATTGGACATATTATAACTTATTTAGTCATAAAATTCTGAAAATTGACATTTTAGACCAAGTTAAGAGCTAAATATCAGAAATAATCTTATTCTCCGATTTTAGGTTTTTGCTCAATTTCTGCACTTTTATGTGTGGTTTGGACATATTATATATTATTTAGTCATAAAATGTTGAAAACAGACATATTAGACCAAGTTATGAACTAATACGAGATAATCTTATTTTCCGATTTTAAGTTTTTGTTCAATTTCTGCTCTTTTATGTGTGGATTGGACATATTATAACTTATTTAGTAATAAAATGTTGAAACCAGATATTTTAGACCAAGTTATGAGCTAAAAGTATGAAATAATCTTATTTTCCGATTTAAAGTTTTTTTTTCAATTTCTGCACTTTTATGCGTGAATAGGTCATATTATAACTTTTTTAGTGATAAAACTCTGAAAATAGACATTTTAGACCGAGTTATGAGCTAAAAATTAGAAATAATCTTATTTTCCGATTTGAAGTTTTTATTCAATTTCTGCACTTTTATGTGAGGATCAGACATATTATAACTTATTTAGTCATAAAATGCCGAAAACAGACATTTTAGACCATGTTATGAGCTAAAAGTATGAAATAATCTTATTTTCCGATTTCAAGTTTTTGTTCAATTTCTGCACTTTTATGTGAGGATCAGACATATTATAACTTATTTAGTCATAAAATGTCGAAAACAGACATTTTAGACCAAGTTATGAGCTAAAAATATGAAATAATCTTATTTTCCGATTTTCAGTTTTTGTTCAATTTCTGCACTTTTATGAGTGATTTGGACATATTATATCTTATTTAGTCATAAAATTCTGAAAATAGACATTTTAGACCAAGTTAAGAGCTAAATATTAGAAATAATCTTATTTTCCGATTTTAAGTTTTTGCTCAATTTCTGCACTTTTATGTGTGGTTAGGACATATTATATATTATTTAGTCATAAAATGTCGAAAACAAACATTTTAGACCAAGTTATGAGCTAAAAATATGAAATAATCTTATTTTCCGATTTTAAGTTTTTGTTCAATTTCTGCACTCTTATGTGTGAATTGGACATATTATAACTTATTTAGTCATAAAATTCTGAAAATATACATTTTAGACCAAGTTAAGAGCTAAATATCAGAAATAATCTTATTCTCCGATTTTAAGTTTTTGCTCAATTTCTGCACTTTTATGTGTGGTTTGGACATATTATATATTATTTATTCATAAAATGTTGAAAACAGACATATTAGACCAAGTTATGATCTAAAAATATGAAATAATCTTATTTTCCGATTTTAAGTTTCTGTTCATTTTCTGCACTTTTATGTGTGGATTGGACATATTATAACTAATTTAGTTATAAATTGTTGAAAACAGACATTTTAGACCAAGTTATGAGCTAAAAGTTGTAACGTAGACACTTTCCGCTACATCTTTTTTATTTGCCTGTCGGCTGCCCAGTTCAGGCGGTGGGTCGAGGTTCATTAACAACAAATATTTTGGGCGCCAGGCTCAATACAAATGACAAGACACATAGATAATATAGTACAATTTATTAGAAATTAAATAGGGTCAAGTTCACAATAAAAAAATGTTATATATATTTACAAAATTAAATTTGAATAGAAGAAAAATATGGATTTACTTCGCCTGAAGGGCCTAAATTAAATTATTAATAATAAAAATTAAACACAATTCGCCTGAAGGGCCTAAATTGGTCAGCTTGCTAATTTGGTCGCTGCTTGCTAATATGATCGCTGGAACGCTGGACTTTGAAAATAAACAGACTTACAGTCTACGCCGTGGCTACGATGAGGTTCAACTCCGGAATCACCCCAGAACAATTCAATCGGTCAGGATCAAATGGTGACGTCAGCTACTATTCTATCTGAACGTTCCTTAGCAGGTTAGCAGGTTGTCGGTCTAAAGGACCCAAAGAAGATGACTCTTTCAGTTACTTGAGCTCTGGAGTTCTTCGGCACCCTTTACTAGAAGGTGGAACCAGCAAGCCAAATTGCCTCGATGTTCACCAGCGTTCATGTAATAATGGATTCATGGATTATTAGCTTATTAGTAGCTTAGCTGACAATTACATAATACTCTCTATGAACTATTACATCCAGCTTTAACTCATCTAAGCTGGTTCAAAGATATAGAATGATTGAACAAAAAAAAAAAAAATAGAAAAATGAAGGAGTTGATATAATAATTAATAATAATAATCTACAGGTATTTCGATCTATCTAATTAATAATTTAATAGGTACATGAATTTATTTAAAATGATCATTCTCGATCTTCGAATATAATGAACAAATAAAATGGTAGATTGGATACTCTTTAAATGTAATAATTGGGAAGGGAATAATAAAAAAATCAATATATTGACCCTTATATCGCTCTCTTATATCAAATAATTCATTAAAATAAACGTTAACTGAAGGTATGCAATACAATAAGTAACAAAAAAAAATATGAAAACAAATTCCAGAGATATTTTCAATCCTGGCCACAGCTGTATCCCGCTCTCTAACGCGAATACACACAATAAACAATGGCTTACTATTTTTAAAATATTAAAATTCAAAGCTATTTACACCTCTCTAAGGCATATACTAATAAAATATATTTTACATGAAGAATTCTTTTCGAAGCGTAATTGATACAAATGGGGCTATCTGCCTTCTCAATTCGTTTTTCGGAAATTAATTAACAAATTCTCAAGAAACTAAATTAGAAAATAGTACTTGCCATTATTTATTTCGGCATTCCTCTACGCCCACGATCGGAACCAACTCAGGAATCCTTATCACCAGAAAACAAATAGAGATCGACGGTAATAGACAGAAGGTAGAAGAGATCTACCGTAAAAGAGCTACGGTAAAAGAGCTACAGTAAAAGAGCTACGGTAAAAAGAGCTACGGTAAAAAGAGCTACGGTAAAAAGAGAGCTAAAGACATCTTCCCAAGGGTTTAAATACCCTCTCTTCATCAGTCTTCCCCCCCCGCCGATACAGAGCCGAGGATTCGCATGTATTCCTTCAGCACGTATTTACACGAAAGATCGAAAATCAGCGCGAAAGTTAGACAACTAACAACACGGATATAAAATCAACTCATTGATATCTGGGCAGAAAATGGAAAGATAAAAAAATATTCCATTAGGTGAAACAGGAAAATGTAACGAGCCTCGCAGATCGTTACACACCACCTTTACCTGGTAAAAATTTGAAAACGTCGTTTTCAAATTTTCTAAAGCCAGTATACGCGCAGACCCGTTTCCTGGTACCTAATGGTGACTATATATGCCCTACTCAATTAAAATTCTACAAAAGATAATCAATTTCGGGAAATATTCCCAGGATCTGAAGGACCCTAGTACGCTATAGGCCGTACCCACCTAAAATGAGAAAAACAGAAATGGATTTCGGGAAATCTTCCCAGGATCTGAAGGACCCTCGTACGCTATAGGCCGTACCCACCTAAAACTTCCAAAAGAAGCCTGGAATGCAACCGTCCTGACCACCGCATCCGCCCGCACCCCAACCGACACCCGACCACAGAGCCGGGGCACGGATCCTCGTTTCGAGTCATCGCTCGCCGTTGAGGCCATCCGCAACATCCACATCCCCGAACCCACGGCCGGACCCCGGTCCGAGCCCAAACGGTCCAGTAGCCCGAACTCTGGCACTCCAGTAGCTGTGACTCTGAGGATACTCCAATCCCACTACCGCCTGCCGCCTCTCAGACCGACACTTAGACAACACCCTCCAGAGCAGCTCCGAGCCCCTCCGCACCCAAAGTGCACGATATATTGACCTCAGCCAGATGTACCTGGACAAAAGCTCGGTTTACCACAAGAGAGGAGCTGAAAAAGCTTAAAGTTGTTCTGAAACCGACAAGCACCCAGTGGAACCGGTCCTAAACCATATTCTAAACAATATTCTAAACAATATTCAACACTTATATAAGGAAAGCCGTCAAAATTCCCATAAATATCCATATATATTTCAGTAAGGTGAAGAGAGGTACCTATACTACTATACATCACTACTTGTCAGCACCTAATCAGGCTCCTAAGGACAAAAGGTACTGAGAAGTGCAAAATAATATTTTTAACCCAGAGCAACCGGAACTAAATAAGTTTATTTGCAACACTAACCCCTAAAATAGCAAAATAATAATCGTGACTCCTACTTAAGAATAACTATTTACATAAAATCTAAGGAAATATAATTCATTCCACGGAACTATTTACAAGAGAATGCCTGTTGAAGGACTTCTACCTCCGTGCTGGATTTCGCCCACCCAGTAGTATTCTATCGGCCCTAACTGGAGGCCACGAAAATAACTAAAGAAAATATTTACAATAATTGCTCTGGAAGGAAAGAAAGATAGAGAAGATAACATATAACTACTAAATGGTCGGTATTCATCGTGGAAAGTCAGCAGAAAAATTTTATCATCACAATAAATCGATGACACTCTATGTCCCTTTTGACATAGAATGGAAACCCTAATCCTAGAGTCTATCTAGGAACCTAAACGATACGGAACGGTACGGCAACAATCAACAACCTCTTTGTTGCTGAAAGGCAAACGCATTCCTGGAACCTTCCAGGAAACAACGATACGATATAAAACATATATGACCACGATGTCATATATGTTCAAGGGCTAACTGCTCTCCACCTCGGACTTAAACTCTAAGTCCGAAACACGATATTGAATAGAACTTTATAGTTTAATATGACAAGCAACCAGATTTACGGGAAGATACTACAAATGGATATAAAATCTATCCTCCACTGTTACGACAGAAAGCATCACTTCGAGCACAAATTTTCCATTAGGAATTACACTACGGTAGAAGCTAAAGGGATATCTATCAGAAGTGTCGCGTCATCACTACTATAAGTTCTATTCGAATTGACTTCCCACTAAACTACCTTAAACATTATCAAAATCCTGTAAAAGGATTGAACATTTTGATCACGATATTTATCAACTAATAGCGATAATAATACGATGACAAGGTACATCACTCACGATTTACAATTGAAATTATTGACCGGCCTCGGTATCATCCTCGGAAACTTGGTCATCGTCAGAATCGAGATCGTCATAATAAGTTTTTAGGTCTTTAACATGCCAGTTACCTAAATCATTGCCGTCTTGATCTTCAAGATTATATATCAACGGGGATATAACCCTTCGCACAAGGCATGGAATGTACCTTGGAGCCAATTTTGAGGTATAATCATTCGGAGCACTTGACAGTGTATAGTTCCGTTTCCATACCTTATCGCCTAAATGAAACTTCACGGTCCTCTTCCTCCAGTTATACTGTTTTGCATTCTTACGGTAGGCATTAAGCAGACGTTTACGGACATCGATATATAATTTGGGAATTTCTTGAATATCATATAAGAGTCGAGTATTCTCTGAAATTCGGGGAAAATTTTTGTCATTTTCGCTTGTCTTCCCGTAATAGTAACCACTAAGGGGAATATTTCTAGCGAAGACTAGAAATGATGGGGAGTACCCAGAAGAATCGTGCCTAGCTGTTCGAATTGCTTGGGCGATTTGATAGATATTCATATCCCAATTTTTGTGGTTATCGAAAATATAACTACGAATACAAGTAAGAATCGATCGGTTAACCCGCTCCGTATGGTTCACTTGTGCATGGTATTTGGCGTTATAAAAGATTTTCTGCACCTTATATTTTTCCATCAAAGATTTGAATTCTCTGGAAATGAATTGGCTACCATTGTCGACACAAAACACTTGAGGAACACCGTAAATAAGGAACACTTGGTTTTCTATGAACTGAATGATACTTCGGGACGTAGCTCGAGACAGAGGATGAACAACTACAAATTTAGTAAACCAGTCCACAACTACTAGTAGGTACTGATTCCCACTATGAGAACGGGGATAAGGGCCTAAGAGATCCGCGGACATCATTTGAAAAGGGAAGTTAACATCTCGATATGATCCCATTAAACCAGCTCTCGGCAAATTAGGGCTTTTATTAGCTCCACAGATGGTACATTGCCGAACATAACGATAAATATCCCGTTTCATAGACGGCCAATAATATAATTCTAAAATCCGATGCAGTGTCTTGGAAATACCAAAGTGACCTGCCGTGACATCATCATGATAGCGTTTGAAGATTTCTAAACGGTTTTCGGTGGGTACTACAATTTTCCACTCGGAAGTATTGCTCTCTAAAGTATGATTACGGAAGATATGCTTGAACAAGATGTTATTTTCCACCCGAAAAGAAGGATATTTTTGGGGTGAATTACGAACATTCGCCAGCATTGACAGGTACCATTTATCCGGCTTGAAATTCATTGTGTCTAGCACAGCAGTTTCAGAGATAGCTCGAGACAAAGCATCCGCTACGACATTCAAGGCACCTTTCCTATGGACTACCTTAAATTTGAATTGAGAAAGCCGCGTCAGCCATCTGGCTAATCGACCCGAAGGATTAGAGAAATTAGTAATGTATTTCAACGAGGCATGGTCTGTAATCACGGTAAACTCTGTCCCCATTACATACCCTCGAAATTTTTCAACACCAAAAATAACTGCCCAGAGCTCCTTTTCCGTCGTAGAATAGTTCCGTTGAGCTTTGGTTAACGCTTTACTAGCATAAGCGATTGGATGTTCGATTCCATCGCATTCCTGGTATAAAACGGCACCCACACCATAATCGGAAGCATCACACTGGATGATAAACGGCTGAGAAAAATCAGGACTCGCTAAGACTGGAGCTGAAGTGAGACGCTTCTTAATTTCCGAAAATGCTGTTTCTGCCTCAGACGACCATGCAATTGGTCTCTTTTTGTTGCGACCTTGCAACAGATTAGAGATAGGAGCAGAAATGGAAGAGAAATCTTTAATAAAGCGACGATACCAACTGACTAAACCAATGAGACGACGAATTTCAGTAGTGTTCTTGGGAGTCGGGTAGTTTAAAATGGCAGACACTTTATCAGGATCAGTCCTTAAACCTTTCTGATCAACAATAAAACCAAGATATTTTAAAGAAGAACGACAAAATTCACATTTCTCCAGATTGACCGTTAATCCCGCATCCTTCAATCGCTGGTAGACCATTTTCAAAACCTTAATATGCGTCTCAAAATCCGGGGTAGCAACAATAATGTCGTCAAGGAATACAAAACAATGAGGTTCGAGAGAGGGGCCGATAACTTGATCCATAAGGCGAACCATAGTTTTAGGAGCATTAGATAGCCCAAATGGCATCACACAAAATTCAAATAGGCCTTTTCCATACACAGCAAACGCGGTTTTAGGCCTGGAACTCTTTTCCAAAGGGATTTGGAAGAATGCCGATTTCAAGTCAATGGAAGAAAGAAATTTAGCATCTCGGAGTTTATTTAAGATATTATCAATAAGTGGCATTGGATATTGGTCAGTTACGGTAACCTCGTTAAGTTTCCTACCGTCAAAGCAGATACGATATTCTCCAGACCGTTTTTCTACGAGCCATAAGGGACTACACCACGGCGAATTGGAGGGTTGAATTATTCCCTGCCTCAACATTTCGTCCACTTCCTTGTTTAAATGCTTCTGCATAGCAGGCGATAATGGGTATTGTCTTTGAGCAATAGGTTTAGCATTGCCAGTGTCGATAGAATGGGATATAAGGTGAGTTAGCCCTATTCTATTCGTCGGTGCGATATTTTTGAAAAGCTCCTTCACGGCTTCTAGTTCTACCTTATTATTTGTCGAGAGATCGTCAACAGTAAGAATGGTATTAACGGTACAAATCTTAGGATTCGATATATTCTTTCGATAAGACATCTCATCGAAATCGATACTAAACTTAAACAATCTTAAGAAATCCATACCGACAATCAGATTATGTTTAACCGAAGGAATGACTAATATTTTCATATTTTTTACCATCCGGTTTAAAGTAAGGGGTACTATGATATGACCTAAAAGTTGTTGCGACTTCCCGTCAGCAGTCGTTATATTTAAGGGATGGTCATAATGAAGTTTTAGGTTGAAGCGTTGCAACATCCTAAAACCAGAATAACCTAATACAGTGGAAGTGCTACCACTATCCACGAGAGCTAAAAAATTTTGATCAAAGATGTTAACGGAAATATAGGGTCTATTGTCGTTAGGTTTCCTCACAAGTAACGGACATAATAAAGAAGGGCGTTCCAATAAGAAATTTTTGACTTTCTCCAGCCACTGTTTCCATTCACTCGCAGAGGTAAAGAATAAACCACCTTTTAATTTTGATTCAAGGACTTCGCCTTTCCCGGGCCCTTGCTCTTTCCCTGACTTTCCACCTTGGGACCGGATAGTTTTCCTGGATTTGAACTGGAGGTACTGGGGACATCGTCCAGGATACGGTCTCCACGAACTCCGTTTTTTGTATATCGAGGTCTACATTTCTCGCACCGAGACTTGGTTACCCCTTTGGAGCCACACCCAAAACAAAATACAGTTCTCGGCTCTCTACAAGTAGAAAATGAATGACCGGTAACATCACAATTCCAACAACGATTGGAAGTTGAGTTAAAAGCACTCACATTATAAGAAGAATTAAAACCCGTATTATTATGTCGGCCGAAACGTACATTGATTCCCTTTCCCGGAAGTGTAACAGAGCAATTTAAATCTGGTTCGAGAAGATGGTTAGTATTGGCAGGTGGCGGTCTGTATCGATCAGTCCACATTCTTGACTCTTCTAACTGTCTACACAATTGAGAAAGTCGGTCCACAGTTTTAATTTCGTGCAGCGCTAACTGAGATACGAAGTAAGGAGATAAATTTCTACGAATTTTATTAACGATAGTTTCCTCGTCCGGTTTAACAGACAACCGATTAAATAAACCTAGCATACAAGCAATATATAGGGTGACTTTTTCGTTTACCCCTTGTGTCCTTGCGTCAATTTCTCGTTGCAAGTCATCTTCATAAAAATAGGGTAGAAAATCTCTTTTAAGATTTGCCACTAGCTCATCCCAGCTGTGGACCTTATCCTTGATACTATGAAACCAAGTCAAGGCTGGACCCTTGAATAGGTCATAAGCGGAAATGAAAAGTTCGGATTTGGAAACACCCCTAGCTACACTCAACATTTCCACCTTTTCCAGGAACGACTGGACGGATTCCTTTCGGTTTTCACCAGTAAAATAAAGATTCCATTTGTATGGAGAGACTGAGTTGGGATTCGACAAAGACATACCGGGCTGTTGGGAGTCTGAAGATCTGTGGGGGGTAGAAGCGGAAGGTACAAGTTTGAAAGCAAAATCACCTTCTAAAGCGAGCAATTCCAATTGCAGATCCTCCTTAATCTTTGAGTCGGGTTCATCGGCATCATTTAGCCGCTGGATCCTACCAGAAAGGTGAGCTAACCGAGAAGATACTCGTCGATGTACTGGATCTGATTTAGAACCCGAGAAATCATCAATAATTTTTTTAAGATCAAGAATAGTTTCCCGAATTTCGGCAACGTCAGAAACCAAAGCGCTAGGGCTAACTATAGCAATGTGGTGCGAACTACGATTTGCGCTTTCCTGACTTAAGGCGCCTCGTAAAACCTTACGTTTCGTGTTTACATCTCCGGAGGGTTGGATTTTCCTCACAATTAATTCGTAATCTAGCTCTTTGACTTTAAGATCCTGCGGTTCCATTTTAAACAGTGAAATAAGCTCTGTGAGATATATATTCTATCAGGGTAGCTCGAATGAGGAAGAGAGAAGCGTAAATAGCAACAAGGGAAGCGGCAACAATAATAAACAATAAATAACACCGAATGCAAAAACAAAATGTTTCAAATATAGCAACAATATTATGAAGAATATCCCATCACCAAGATAATCAATAAAGTTAATAATAATAAAGTCCAGCAATGATCATTTCTTACAAACACATGTCACCTGTATTTGAGCCAAATTTATAGCAATATAATTTGTTGATAAACCCCCAAAAATATGTTAGGGCCCCACGTTGGGCGCCAATTTGTAACGTAGACACTTTCCGCTACATCTTTTTTATTTGCCTGTCGGCTGCCCAGTTCAGGCGGTGGGTCGAGGTTCATTAACAACAAATATTTTGGGCGCCAGGCTCAATACAAATGACAAGACACATAGATAATATAGTACAATTTATTAGAAATTAAATAGGGTCAAGTTCACAATAAAAAAATGTTATATATATTTACAAAATTAAATTTGAATAGAAGAAAAATATGGATTTACTTCGCCTGAAGGGCCTAAATTAAATTATTAATAATAAAAATTAAACACAATTCGCCTGAAGGGCCTAAATTGGTCAGCTTGCTAATTTGGTCGCTGCTTGCTAATATGATCGCTGGAACGCTGGACTTTGAAAATAAACAGACTTACAGTCTACGCCGTGGCTACGATGAGGTTCAACTCCGGAATCACCCCAGAACAATTCAATCGGTCAGGATCAAATGGTGACGTCAGCTACTATTCTATCTGAACGTTCCTTAGCAGGTTAGCAGGTTGTCGGTCTAAAGGACCCAAAGAAGATGACTCTTTCAGTTACTTGAGCTCTGGAGTTCTTCGGCACCCTTTACTAGAAGGTGGAACCAGCAAGCCAAATTGCCTCGATGTTCACCAGCGTTCATGTAATAATGGATTCATGGATTATTAGCTTATTAGTAGCTTAGCTGACAATTACATAATACTCTCTATGAACTATTACATCCAGCTTTAACTCATCTAAGCTGGTTCAAAGATATAGAATGATTGAACAAAAAAAAAAAAAATAGAAAAATGAAGGAGTTGATATAATAATTAATAATAATAATCTACAGGTATTTCGATCTATCTAATTAATAATTTAATAGGTACATGAATTTATTTAAAATGATCATTCTCGATCTTCGAATATAATGAACAAATAAAATGGTAGATTGGATACTCTTTAAATGTAATAATTGGGAAGGGAATAATAAAAAAATCAATATATTGACCCTTATATCGCTCTCTTATATCAAATAATTCATTAAAATAAACGTTAACTGAAGGTATGCAATACAATAAGTAACAAAAAAAAATATGAAAACAAATTCCAGAGATATTTTCAATCCTGGCCACAGCTGTATCCCGCTCTCTAACGCGAATACACACAATAAACAATGGCTTACTATTTTTAAAATATTAAAATTCAAAGCTATTTACACCTCTCTAAGGCATATACTAATAAAATATATTTTACATGAAGAATTCTTTTCGAAGCGTAATTGATACAAATGGGGCTATCTGCCTTCTCAATTCGTTTTTCGGAAATTAATTAACAAATTCTCAAGAAACTAAATTAGAAAATAGTACTTGCCATTATTTATTTCGGCATTCCTCTACGCCCACGATCGGAACCAACTCAGGAATCCTTATCACCAGAAAACAAATAGAGATCGACGGTAATAGACAGAAGGTAGAAGAGATCTACCGTAAAAGAGCTACGGTAAAAGAGCTACAGTAAAAGAGCTACGGTAAAAAGAGCTACGGTAAAAAGAGCTACGGTAAAAAGAGAGCTAAAGACATCTTCCCAAGGGTTTAAATACCCTCTCTTCATCAGTCTTCCCCCCCCGCCGATACAGAGCCGAGGATTCGCATGTATTCCTTCAGCACGTATTTACACGAAAGATCGAAAATCAGCGCGAAAGTTAGACAACTAACAACACGGATATAAAATCAACTCATTGATATCTGGGCAGAAAATGGAAAGATAAAAAAATATTCCATTAGGTGAAACAGGAAAATGTAACGAGCCTCGCAGATCGTTACAAAGTATGAAATAATCTTATTTTCCGATTTAAAGTTTTTTTCAATTTCAGCACTTTTATGTGTGAATTGGACATATTATAACTTATTTAGTGATAAAACTCTGAAAATAGACATTTTAGACCGAGTTATGAGCTAAAATTTAGAAATAATCTTATTTTCCGATTTCAAGTTTTTGTTCAATTTCTGCACTTTTATGTGAGGATCAGTCATATTATAACTTATTTAGTCATAAAATGTCGAAAACAGACATTTTAGACCAAGTTATGAGCTAAAAGTATGAAATAATCTTATTTTCCGATTTCATGTCTTTGTTCAATTTCTGCACTTTTATGTGAGGATCAGACATATTATAACTTATTTAGTCATAAAATGTCGAAAACAGACATTTTAGACCAAGTTATGAGCTAAAAATATGAAATAATCTTATTTTCCGATTTTAAGTTTTTGTTCAATTTCTGCACTCTTATGTGTGAATTGGACATATTATAACTTATTTAGTCATAAAATTCTGAAAATTGACATTTTAGACCAAGTTAAGAGCTAAATATCAGAAATAATCTTATTCTCCGATTTTAGGTTTTTGCTCAATTTCTGCACTTTTATGTGTGGTTTGGACATATTATATATTATTTAGTCATAAAATGTTGAAAACAGACATATTAGACCAAGTTATGAACTATTACGAGATAATCTTATTTTCCGATTTTAAGTTTTTGTTCAATTTCTGCACTTTTATGTGTGAATTGGACATATTATAACTTATTTAGTCATAAAATGTTGAAACCAGATATTTTAGACCAAGTTATGAGCTAAAAGTATGAAATAATCTTATTTTCCGATTTAAAGTTTTTTTTTCAATTTCTGCACTTTTATGTGTGAATTGGACATATTATAACTTTTTTAGTGATAAAACTCTGAAAATAGACATTTTAGCCCGAGTTATGAGCTAAAAATTAGAAATAATCTTATTTTCTGATTTGAAGTTTTTATTCAATTTCTGCACTTTTATGTGAGGATCAGACATATTATAACTTATTTAGTCATAAAATGCCGAAAACAGACATTTTAGACCATGTTATGAGCTAAAAGTATGAAATAATCTTATTTTCCGATTTCAAGTTTTTGTTCAATTTCTGCTTTTATATGTGAGGATCAGACATATTATAACTTATTTAGTCATAAAATGTCGAAAACAGACATTTTAGACCAAGTTATGAGCTAAAAATATGAAATAATCTTATTTTCCGATTTTCAGCTTTTGTTCAATTTCTGCACTTTTATGTGTGATTTGGACATATTATATCTTATTTAGTCATAAAATTCTGAAAATAGACATTTTAGACCAAGTTAAGAGCTAAATATTAGAAATAATCTTATTTTCCGATTTTAAGTTTTTGCTCAATTTCTGCACTTTTATGTGTGGTTAGGACATATTATATATTATTTAGTCATAAAATGTCGAAAACAAACATTTTAGACCAAGTTATGAGCTAAAAATATGAAATAATCTTATTTTCCGATTTTAAGTTTTTGTTCAATTTCTGCACTCTTATGTGTGAATTGGACATATTATAACTTATTTAGTCATAAAATTCTGAAAATAGACATTTTAGACCAAGTTAAGAGCTAAATATCAGAAATAATCTTATTCTCCGATTTTAGGTTTTCGCTCAATTTCTGCACTTTTATGTGTGGTTTGGACATATTATATATTATTTAGTCATAAAATGTTGAAAACAGACATATTAGACCAAGTTATGAGCTAAAAATATGAAATAATCTTATTTTCCGATTTTAAGTTTTTGTTCATTTTCTGCACTTTTATGTGTGGATTGGACATATTATAACTTATTTAGTTATAAATTGTTGAAAACAGACATTCTACACCAAGTTATGAACTAAAAGTATGAAATAATCTTATTTTCCGATTTAAAGTTTTTTTCAATTTCTGCACTTTTATGTGTGAATTGGACATATTATAACTTATTTAGTGATAAAACTCTGAAAATAGACATTTTAGACCGAGTTATGAGCTAAAAATTAGAAATAATCTTATTTTCCGATTTCAAGTTTTTGTTCAATTTCTGCACTTTTATGAGGATCAGACATATTATAACTTATTTAGTCATAAAATTCTAAAAACAGACATTTTAGACCAAGTTATGAGCTAAAAATATGAAATAATCTTATTTTCCGATTTTAAGTTTTTGTTCAATTTCTGCACTCTTATGTGTGAATTGGACATATTATAACTTATTTAGTCATAAAATTCTGAAAATTGACATTTTAGACCAAGTTAAGAGCTAAATATCAGAAATAATCTTATTCTCCGATTTTAGGTTTTTGCTCAATTTCTGCACTTTTATGTGTGGTTTGGACATATTATATATTATTTAGTCATAAAATGTTGAAAACAGACATATTAGACCAAGTTATGAACTAATACGAGATAATCTTATTTTCCGATTTTAAGTTTTTGTTCAATTTCTGCACTTTTATGTGTGGATTGGACATATTATAACTTATTTAGTAATAAAATGTTGAAACCAGATATTTTAGACCAAGTTATGAGCTAAAAGTATGAAATAATCTTATTTTCCGATTTAAAGTTTTTTTTTCAATTTCTGCACTTTTATGCGTGAATAGGTCATATTATAACTTTTTTAGTGATAAAACTCTGAAAATAGACATTTTAGACCGAGTTATGAGCTAAAAATTAGAAATAATCTTATTTTCCGATTTGAAGTTTTTATTCAATTTCTGCACTTTTATGTGAGGATCAGACATATTATAACTTATTTAGTCATAAAATGCCGAAAACAGACATTTTAGACCATGTTATGAGCTAAAAGTATGAAATAATCTTATTTTCCGATTTCAAGTTTTTGTTCAATTTCTGCACTTTTATGTGAGGATCAGACATATTATAACTTATTTAGTCATAAAATGTCGAAAACAGACATTTTAGACCAAGTTATGAGCTAAAAATATGAAATAATCTTATTTTCCGATTTTCAGTTTTTGTTCAATTTCTGCACTTTTATGAGTGATTTGGACATATTATATCTTATTTAGTCATAAAATTCTGAAAATAGACATTTTAGACCAAGTTAAGAGCTAAATATTAGAAATAATCTTATTTTCCGATTTTAAGTTTTTGCTCAATTTCTGCACTTTTATGTGTGGTTAGGACATATTATATATTATTTAGTCATAAAATGTCGAAAACAAACATTTTAGACCAAGTTATGAGCTAAAAATATGAAATAATCTTATTTTCCGATTTTAAGTTTTTGTTCAATTTCTGCACTCTTATGTGTGAATTGGACATATTATAACTTATTTAGTCATAAAATTCTGAAAATATACATTTTAGACCAAGTTAAGAGCTAAATATCAGAAATAATCTTATTCTCCGATTTTAAGTTTTTGCTCAATTTCTGCACTTTTATGTGTGGTTTGGACATATTATATATTATTTATTCATAAAATGTTGAAAACAGACATATTAGACCAAGTTATGATCTAAAAATATGAAATAATCTTATTTTCCGATTTTAAGTTTCTGTTCATTTTCTGCACTTTTATGTGTGGATTGGACATATTATAACTAATTTAGTTATAAATTGTTGAAAACAGACATTTTAGACCAAGTTATGAGCTAAAAGTATGAAATAATCTTATTTTCCGATTTAAAGTTTTTTTCAATTTCAGCACTTTTATGTGTGAATTGGACATATTATAACTTATTTAGTGATAAAACTCTGAAAATAGACATTTTAGACCGAGTTATGAGCTAAAATTTAGAAATAATCTTATTTTCCGATTTCAAGTTTTTGTTCAATTTCTGCACTTTTATGTGAGGATCAGTCATATTATAACTTATTTAGTCATAAAATGTCGAAAACAGACATTTTAGACCAAGTTATGAGCTAAAAGTATGAAATAATCTTATTTTCCGATTTCATGTCTTTGTTCAATTTCTGCACTTTTATGTGAGGATCAGACATATTATAACTTATTTAGTCATAAAATGTCGAAAACAGACATTTTAGACCAAGTTATGAGCTAAAAATATGAAATAATCTTATTTTCCGATTTTAAGTTTTTGTTCAATTTCTGCACTCTTATGTGTGAATTGGACATATTATAACTTATTTAGTCATAAAATTCTGAAAATTGACATTTTAGACCAAGTTAAGAGCTAAATATCAGAAATAATCTTATTCTCCGATTTTAGGTTTTTGCTCAATTTCTGCACTTTTATGTGTGGTTTGGACATATTATATATTATTTAGTCATAAAATGTTGAAAACAGACATATTAGACCAAGTTATGAACTATTACGAGATAATCTTATTTTCCGATTTTAAGTTTTTGTTCAATTTCTGCACTTTTATGTGTGAATTGGACATATTATAACTTATTTAGTCATAAAATGTTGAAACCAGATATTTTAGACCAAGTTATGAGCTAAAAGTATGAAATAATCTTATTTTCCTATTTAAAGTTTTTTTTTCAATTTCTGCACTTTTATGTGTGAATTGGACTTATTATAACTTATTTAGTCATGAAATGCTGAAAACAGACATTTCAGGCCAAGTATAGAGCTAAAAATTATAAATAATCTTATTTTCCGATTTAAAGTTTTTTCAATTTCTGCACTTTTATTTGTGAATTGGACATATTATAACTTATTTTGTGATAAAACTCTGAAAATAGACATTTTAGACCGAGTTAAGAGCTAAATATCAGAAATAATCTTAGTTTCCGATTTTAAGTTTTTGCTCAATTTCTGCACTTTTATGTGTGGTTTGGACATATTGTAGATTATTTAGTCATAAAATGTTGAAAACAGACATATTAGACCAAGTTGTGAGCTAAAGATATGAGATAATCTTATTTTCCGATTTTAAGTTTTTGTTCAATTTCTGCACTTTTATGTATGGATTGGACATATTATAACTTATTTAGTCATAAATTGTTGAAAACAGACATTTTAGACCAAGTTATGAGCTAAAAGTATGAAATAATCTTATTTTCCGATTTCAAGTTTTTTTTCAATTTCTGCACTTTTATGTGTGAATTGGACATATTATAACTTATTTAGTGATAAAACTCTGAAAATAGACATTTTAGACCGAGTTATGATCTAAAAATTAGAAATAATCTTATTTTCCGATTTCAAGCATTTGTTCAATTTCTGCACTTTTATGTGAGGATCAGACATATTATAACTTATTTAGTCATAAAATGTTGAAAACAGACATATTAGACCAATTTATGAACTAAAAATACGAGATAATCTTATTTTCCGATTTTAAGTTTTTGTTCAATTTCTGCACTTTTATGTGTGAATTTGACATATTATAACTTATTTAGTCAAAAAATTCTGAAAATAGACATTTTAGACCAAGTTAAGAGCTAAATATTAGAAATAATCTTATTTTCCGATTTTAAGTTTTTGCTCAATTTCTGCACTTTTATGTGTGAAATGGACTTATTATAACTTATTTAGTCATGAAATGCTGAAAACAGACATTTTAGACCAAGTGAAGAGCTAAAAATTATAAATAATCTTACTTTCCGATTTTAAGTTTTTGTTCAATTTCTGCACTTTTGTGTCTGGATTGGACATACTATATATAAATATAAAGTTTTTTTTTCAATTTCTGCCCTTTTATGTGTGAATTGGACATATTATAACTTTTTTAGTGATAAAACTCTGAAAATAGACATTTTAGACCAAGTTATGAGCTAAAAATTAGAAATAATCTTATTTTCCGATTTCAAGTTTTTGTTCAATTTCTGCACTTTTATGTGAGGATTAGACATATTAAAACTTATTAAGTCATAAAATTCTGAAAATAGACATTTTAGACCAAGTTAAGTGCTAAATATTAGAAATAATCTTTTTTTCCGATTTTAAGTTATTGCTCAATTTCTGCACTTTAATGTGAGAATTGGACTTGTTATAACTTATTTAGTCTTGAAATGCTGAAAACAGACATTTTAGACCAAGTAAAGAGCAAAAATTATAAATAATCTTATTTTCCGATTTTAAGTTTTTGCTCAATTTCTGCACTTTTATGTGTGGATTGGACATATTATAACATATTTAGTTATAATATGTTGAAATGCTGAAAACAGACATTTTAGACCAAGTTATGAGCAAAAAGTATGAAATAATCTTATTTTCCGATTTAAAGCTTTTTTTCAATTTCTGCACTTTTATGTGTGAATTGGACATATTATAACTTATTTAGTGATAAAACTCTGAAAATAGACATTTTAGACCGAGTTATGACCTGAAGATTAGAAATAATCTTATTTTCCGATTTCAAGTTTTTTTTTTCAATTTCTGCACTTTTATGTGAGGATTAGACATATTATAACTTAATTAGTCAATAAATGTCGAAACAGACATTTTAGACCAAGTTATGAGCTAAAAATATGAAATAATCTTAATTTCCTATTTTAAGATTTTGTTCAATTTCTGCACTTTTATGAGTGAATTGGACGTATTATAACTTATTTAGTCATAAAATTCTGAAAACAGACATTTTAGACCAAGTAAAGAGCTAAAAATTATAAATAATCTTATTTTCCGATTTTAAGTTTTTGTTCAATTTCTGCACTTTTATGTGTGTATTGGACATATTATAACTTATTTAGTCATAAAATGTTGAAAACAGATATTTTAGACCAAGTTATGAGCTAAAAATATGAAATAATCTTAATTTCCGATTTTAAGTTTTTGTTCAATTTCTGCACTCTTATGTGTGAATTGGACATATTATAACTTATTCAGTCATAAAATTCTGAAAGTAGACATTTTAGACCAAGCTAAGAGCTAAATATCAGAAATAATCTTATTCTCCGATTTTAGGTTTTTGCTCAATTTCTGCACTTTTATGTGTGGTTTGGACATATTATATATTATTTAGTCATAAAATGTTGAAAACAGACATATTAGACCAAGTTATGAGCTAAAAATATGAAATAATCTTATTTTCCGATTTTAAGTTTTTGTTCATTTTCTGCATTTTTATGTGTGGATTGGACATATTATAACTTATTTAGTTATAAATTGTTGAAAACAGACATTTTAGACCAAGTTATGAGCTAAAAGTATGAAATAATCTTATTTTCCGATTTAAAGTTTTTTTCAATTTCTGCACTTTTATGTGTGAATTGGATATATTATAACTTATTTAGTGATAAAACTCTGAAAATAGACATTTTAGACCGAGTTATGAGCTAAAAATTAGAAATAATCTTATTTTCCGATTTCAAGTTTTTGTTCAATTTCTGCACTTTTATGTGAGGATCAGACATATTATAACTTATTTAGTCATAAAATGTCGAAAACAGACATTTTAGACCAAGTTATGAGCTAAAAGTATGAAATAATCTTATTTTACGATTTAAAGTTTTTTTTTCAAATTCTGCACTTTTATGTGTGAATTGGACATATTATAACTTTTTTAGTGATAAAACTCTGAAAATAGACATTTTAGCCCGAGTTATGAGCTAAAAATTAGAAATAATCTTATTTTCCGATTTGAAGTTTTTATTCAATTTCTGCACTTTTATGTGAGGATCAGACATATTATTACTTATTTAGTCATAAAATGCCGAAAACAGACATTTTAGACCATGTTATGAGCTAAAAGTATGAAATAATCTTATTTTCCGATTTCAAGTTTTTGTTCAATTTCTGCACTTTTATGTGAGGATCAGACATATTATAACTTATTTAGTCATAAAATGTCGAAAACAGACATTTTAGACCAAGTTATGAGCTAAAAATATGAAATAATCTTATTTTCCGATTTTCAGTTTTTGTTCAATTTCTGCACTTTTATGTGTGATTTGGACATATTTTATCTTATTTAGTCATAAAATTCTGAAAATAGACATTTTAGACCAAGTTAAGAGCTAAATATTAGAAATAATCTTATTTTCCGATTTTAAGTTTTTGTTCAATTTCTGCACTTTTATGTGAGGATCAGACATATTATAACTTATTTAGTCATAAAATGTCGAAAACAGACATTTTAGACCAAGTTATGAGCTAAAAGTATGAAATAATCATATTTTCCGATTTCATGTTTTTGTTCAATTTCTGCACTTTTATGTGAGGATCAGACATATTATAACTTATTTAGTCATAAAAAGTCGAAAACAGACATTTTAGACCAAGTTAAGAGCTAAAAATTATAAATAATCTTACTTTCCGATTTTAAGTTTTTGTTCAATTTCTGCACTTTTATTTGTGGATTGGACATATTATAACTTATTTAGTCATAAAATGTTGAAACCAGATATTTTAGACCAAGTTATAAGCTAAAAGTATGAAATAATCTTATTTTCCGATTTAAAGTTTTGTTTTCAATTTCGGCACTTTTATGTGTGAATTGGACATATTATAACTTTTTTAGTGATAAAACTCTGAAAATAGACATTTTAGCCCGAGTTATGAGCTAAAAATTAGAAATAATCTTATTTTCCGATTTGAAGTTTTTATTCAATTTCTGCACTTTTATGTGAGGATCAGACATATTATAACTTATTTAGTCATAAAATGCCGAAAACAGACATTTTAGACCATGTTATGAGCTAAAAGTATGAAATAATCTTATTTTCCGATTTCAAGTTTTTGTTCAATTTCTGCACTTTTATGTGAGGATCAGACATATTATAACTTATTTAGTCATAAAATGTCGAAAACAGACATTTTAGACCAAGTTATGAGCTAAAAATATGAAATAATCTTATTTTCAGATTTTCAGTTTTTGTTCAATTTCTGCACTTTTATGTGTGATTTGGACATATTATATCTTATTTAGTCATAAAATTCTGAAAATAGACATTTTAGACCAAGTTAAGAGCTAATATTAGAAATAATCTTATTTTCCGATTTTAAGTTTTTGCTCAATTTCTGCACTTTTATGTGTGGTTAGGACATATTATATATTATTTAGTCATAAAATGTCGAAAACAAACATTTTAGACCAAGTTATGAGCTAAAAATATGAAATAATCTTTTTTTCCGATTTTAAGTTTTTGTTCAATTTCTGCACTCTTATGTGTGAATTGGACATATTATAACTTATTTAGTCATAAAATTCTGAAAATAGACATTTTAGACCAAGTTAAGAGCTAAATATCAGAAATAATGTTATTCTCCGATTTTAGGTTTTTGCTCAATTTCTGCACTTTTATGTGTGGTTTGGACATATTATATATTATTTAGTCATAAAATGTTGAAAACAGACATATTAGACCAAGTTATGAGCTAAAAATATGAAATAATCTTATTTTCCGATTTTAAGTTTTTGTTCATTTTCTGCACTTTTATGTGTGAATTGGACATATTATAACTTATTTAGTTATAAATTGTTGAAACCAGATATTTTAGACCAAGTTATGAGCTAAAAGTATGAAATAATCTTATTTTCCGATTTAAAGTTTTTTTTTTCAATTTCTGCACTTTTATGTGTGAATTGGACTTATTATAACTTATTTAGTCATGAAATGCTGAAAACAGACATTTCAGGCCAAGTATAGAGCTAAAAATTATAAATAATCTTATTTTCCGATTTCAAGCATTTGTTCAATTTCTGCACTTTTATGTGAGGATCAGACATATTATAACTTATTTAGTCATAAAATGTTGAAAACAGACATATTAGACCAATTTATGAACTAAAAATACGAGATAATCTTAATTTTCCGATTTTAAGTTTTTGTTCAATTTCTGCACTTTTATGTGTGAATTTGACATATTATAACTTATTTAGTCATAAAATTCTGAAAATAGACATTTTAGACCAAGTTAAGAGCTAAATATTAGAAATAATCTTATTTTCCGATTTTAAGTTTTTGCTCAATTTCTGCACTTTTATGTGTGAAATGGACTTATTATAACTTATTTAGTCATGAAATGCTGAAAACAGACATTTTAGACCAAGTAAAGAGCTAAAAATTATAAATAATCTTACTTTCCGATTTTAAGATTTTGTTCAATTTCTGCACTTTTATGTGTGGATTGGACATACTATATATAAATATAAAGTTTTTTTTTCAATTTCTGCCCTTTTATGTGTGAATTGGACATATTATAACTTTTTTAGTGATAAAACTCTGAAAATAGACATTTTAGACCAAGTTATGAGCTAAAAATTAGAAATAATCTTATTTTCCGATTTCAAGTTTTTGTTCAATTTCTGCACTTTTATGTGAGGATTAGACATATTGAAACTTATTAAGTCATAAAATTCTGAAAATAGACATTTTAGACCAAGTTAAGTGCTAAATATTAGAAATAATCTTTTTTTCCGATTTTAAGTTATTGCTCAATTTCTGCACTTTAATGTGAGAATTGGACTTGTTATAACTTATTTAATCTTGAAATGCTGAAAACAGACATTTTAGACCAAGTAAAGAGCAAAAATTATAAATAATCTTATTTTCCGATTTTAAGTTTTTGCTCAATTTCTGCACTTTTATGTGTGGATTGGACATATTATAACATATTTAGTTATAATATGTTGAAATGCTGAAAACAGACATTTTAGACCAAGTTATGAGCAAAAAGTATGAAATAATCTTATTTTCCGATTTAAAGCTTTTTTTCAATTTCTGCACTTTTATGTGTGAATTGGACATATTATAACTTATTTAGTGATAAAACTCTGAAAATAGACATTTTAGACCGAGTTATGACCTGAAGATTAGAAATAATCTTATTTTCCGATTTCAAGTTTTTTTTTCAATTTCTGCACTTTTATGTGAGGATTAGACATATTATAACTTAATTAGTCAATAAATGTCGAAAACAGACATTTTAGACCAAGTTATGAGCTAAAAATATGAAATAATCTTAATTTCCTATTTTAAGATTTTGTTCAATTTCTGCACTTTTATGAGTGAATTGGACGTATTATAACTTATTTAGTCATAAAATTCTGAAAACAGACATTTTAGACCAAGTAAAGAGCTAAAAATTATAAATAATCTTATTTTCCGATTTTAAGTTTTTGTTCAACTTCTGCACTTTTATGTGTGTATTGGACATATTATAACTTATTTAGTCATAAAATGTTGAAAACAGATATTTTAGACCAAGTTATGAGCTAAAAATATGAAATAATCTTATTTTCCGATTTTAAGTTTTTGTTCAATTTCTGCACTCTTATGTGTGAATTGGACATATTATAACTTATTCAGTCATAAAATTCTGAAATTAGACATTTTAGACCAAGCTAAGAGCTAAATATCAGAAATAATCTTATTCTCCGATTTTAGGTTTTTGCTCAATTTCTGCACTTTTATGTGTGGTTTGGACATATTATATATTATTTAGTCATAAAATGTTGAAAACAGACATATTAGACCAAGTTATGAGCTAAAAATATGAAATAATCTTATTTTCCGATTTTAAGTTTTTGTTCATTTTCTGCATTTTTATGTGTGGATTGGACATATTATAACTTATTTAGTTATAAATTGTTGAAAACAGACATTTTAGACCAAGTTATGAGCTAAAAGTATGAAATAATCTTATTTTCCGATTTAAAGTTTTTTTCAATTTCTGCACTTTTATGTGTGAATTGGACATATTATAACTTATTTAGTGATAAAACTCTGAAAATAGACATTTTAGACCGAGTTATGAGCTAAAAATTAGAAATAATCTTATTTTCCGATTTCAAGTTTTTGTTCAATTTCTGCACTTTTATGTGAGGATCAGACATATTATAACTTATTTAGTCATAAAATGTCGAAAACAGACATTTTAGACCAAGTTATGAGCTAAAAGTATGAAATAATCTTATTTTCCGATTTAAAGTTTTTTTTTCAAATTCTGCACTTTTATGTGTGAATTGGACATATTATAACTTTTTTAGTGATAAAACTCTGAAAATAGACATTTTAGCCCGAGTTATGAGCTAAAAATTAGAAATAATCTTATTTTCCGATTTGAAGTTTTTATTCAATTTCTGCACTTTTATGTGAGGATCAGACATATTATAACTTATTTAGTCATAAAATGCCGAAAACAGACATTTTAGACCATGTTATGAGCTAAAAGTATGAAATAATCTTATTTTCCGATTTCAAGTTTTTGTTCAATTTCTGCACTTTTATGTGAGGATCAGACATATTATAACTTATTTAGTCATAAAATGTCGAAAACAGACATTTTAGACCAAGTTATGAGCTAAAAATATGAAATAATCTTATTTTCCGATTTTCAGTTTTTGTTCAATTTCTGCACTTTTATGTGTGATTTGGACATATTATATCTTATTTAGTCATAAAATTCTGAAAATAGACATTTTAGACCAAGTTAAGAGCTAAATATTAGAAATAATCTTATTTTCCGATTTTAAGTTTTTGTTCAATTTCTGCACTTTTATGTGAGGATCAGACATATTATAACTTATTTAGTCATAAAATGTCGAAAACAGACATTTTAGACCAAGTTATGAGCTAAAAGTATGAAATAATCATATTTTCCGATTTCATGTTTTTGTTCAATTTCTGCACTTTTATGTGAGGATCAGACATATTATAACTTATTTAGTCATAAAAAGTCGAAAACAGACATTTTAGACCAAGTTATGAGCTAAAAATATGAAATAATCTTATTTTCCGATTTTAAGTTTTTGTTCAATATCTGCACTCTTATGTGTGAATTGGACATATTATAACTTATTTAGTCATAAAATTCTGAAAATTGACATTTTAGACCAAGTTAAGAGCTAAAGATCAGAAATAATCTTATTCTCCGATTTTAGGTTTTTGCTCAATTTCTGCACTTTTATGTGTGGTTTGGACATATTATATATTATTTAGTCATAAAATGTTGAAAACAGACATATTAGACCAAGTTATGAACTAATACGAGATAATCTTATTTTCCGATTTTAAGTTTTTGGTCAATTTCTGCACTTTTATGTGTGAAATGGACATATTATAACTTATTTAGTCATAAAACTCTGAAAATAGACATTTTAGACCAAGTTAAGAGCTAAAAATTATAAATAAACTTACTTTCCGATTTTAAGATTTTGTTCAATTTCTGCACTTTTATGTGTGGATTGGACATATTATAACTTATTTAGTCATAAAATGTTGAAACCAGATATTTTAGACCAAGTTATAAGCTAAAAGTATGAAATAATCTTATTTTCCGATTTAAAGTTTTGTTTTTAATTTCTGCACTTTTATGTGTGAATTGGACATATTATAACTTTTTTAGTGATAAAACTCTGAAAATAGACATTTTAGCCCGAGTTATGAGCTAAAAATTAGAAATAATGTTATTTTCCGATTTGAAGTTTTTATTCAATTTCTGCACTTTTATGTGAGGATCAGACATATTGTAACTTATTTAGTCATAAAATGCCGAAAACAGACATTTTAGACCATGTTATGAGCTAAAAGTATGAAATAATCTTATTTTCCGATTTCAAGTTTTTGTTCAATTTCTGCACTTTTATGTGAGGATCAGACATATTATAACTTATTTAGTCATAAAATGTCGAAAACAGACATTTTAGACCAAGTTATGAGCTAAAAATATGAAATAATCTTATTTTCAGATTTTCAGTTTTTGTTCAATTTCTGCACTTTTATGTGTGATTTGGACATATTATATCTTATTTAGTCATAAAATTCTGAAAATAGACATTTTAGACCAAGTTAAGAGCTAATATTAGAAATAATCTTATTTTCCGATTTTAAGTTTTTGCTCAATTTCTGCACTTTTATGTGTGGTTAGGACATATTATATATTATTTAGTCATAAAATGTCGAAAACAAACATTTTAGACCAAGTTATGAGCTAAAAATATGAAATAATCTTATTTTCCGATTTTAAGTTTTTGTTCAATTTCTGCACTCTTATGTGTGAATTGGACATATTATAACTTATTTAGTCATAAAATTCTGAAAATAGACATTTTAGACCAAGTTAAGAGCTAAATATCAGAAATAATCTTATTCTCCGATTTTAGGTTTTTGCTCAATTTCTGCACTTTTATGTGTGGTTTGGACATATTATATATTATTTAGTCATAAAATGTTGAAAACAGACATATTAGACCAAGTTATGAACTAAAAATATGAAATAATCTTATTTTCTGATTTTAAGTTTTTGTTCAATTTCTGCACTTTTATGTGTGAATTGGACATATTATAACTTATTTAGTGATAAAACTCTGAAAATAGACATTTTAGACCGAGTTATGACCTGAAGATTAGAAATAATCTTATTTTCCGATTTCAAGTTTTTTTTTCCTGAAGATTAGAAATAATCTTATTTTCCGATTTCAAGTTTTTTTTTTCAATTTCTGCACTTTTATGTGAGGATTAGACATATTATAACTTAATTAGTCAATAAATGTCGAAAACAGACATTTTAGACCAAGTTATGAGCTAAAAATATGAAATAATCTAAATTTCCTATTTTAAGATTTTGTTCAATTTCTGCACTTTTATGAGTGAATTGGACGTATTATAACTTATTTAGTCATAAAATTCTGAAAATAGACATTTTAGACCATGTTAAGAGCTAAATATTAGAGATAATCTTATTTTTCGGTTTTAAGTTTTTGCTCAATTTCTGCACTTTTATGTGTGGATTGGATATATTATAACTTATTTAGTCATAAAATGTCGAAAACAGACATTTTAGACCAAGTTATGAGCTAAAAATATGAAATAATATTATTTTCCGATTTTAAGTTTTTGTTCAATTTCTGCACTTTTATGTGTGAATTGGACATATTATAACTTATTTAGTCATAAAATTCTGAAAATAGACATTTTAGACCAAGTTAAGAGCTAATTATTAGAAATAATCTTATTTTCCGATTTTAAGTTTTTGCTCAATTTCTGCACTTTTATGTGTGAATTGGACTTATTATAACTTATTTAATCATGAAATGCTGAGAACAGACTTTTTAGACCAAGTAAAGAGCTAAAAATTATAAATAATCTTATATTCCGATTTTAAGTTTTTGTTCAATTTCTGCACTTTTATGTGTGGATTGGACATATTATAACTTATTTAGTGATAAAACTCTGAAAATAGACATTTTAGACCGAGTTATCAGCTAAAAATTAGAAATAATCTTATTTTCCGATCTCAAGTTTTTGTTCAATTTCTGCAATTTTATGTGAGCATTAGACATAAGTAAATGAGCTAGGAGAGTTCGGGACCAAAATCGGCAATTTTACATGTAATTTCCCATAAGGAATTCTAAGGTCAAAAATAGCGAGAATTGGCGCTTTTTTCCCTAGATTCTAGGGAAAAATACTTCGGCCCCATGTGTTTGGGATAGGAAAGTAGCAGATCTAGGGATGCTACCCATGGGGTCCATTTGTAGGTATTTGTATGATCAAGTTACTATTTCACTAGATTTTCAACCCAAAAATCCCCAGATGAAGAAAATTCCCTAGATTTTGAAACCTAAAATCCCTAGATGAAGATTTCAAAACAAAAATCCCTAGATGAAGAAAAGATAAGTTTTTCCTGCCTGCTATTTTCTCAAGTTTTTCTCTGATTTTTCATATTTTCTAGCTAGTTTTCGTTGCCTTTCCAATAATTCTAGCCGTTTTCCGTTGTTTTTATTGACATTTAGTCGCTTTTCATGCAATTCCTGCCATTATTCAACCTTTTGAAATTGTTTGTCGCTCAATTCCTGCAATGTTCAACCATTTTCATGCATATTTCGACATTTTTCTAACCCTTTTCCTTAGTTTTTCTAGGCTTTTCGCTACCTTTCCTATAATTTCCATCATTTTTAGCCGTTTTCCACCGATTTTCACCACTTTAAGTAGTTTTATCTCACTTTTCCAGCGCTTTATAGCCCTTTTTAGCCATTTTTCAAAATTTCAACCATTTTCTGAATTCAAATTGAAATTAGCTTGTTGTAGATAATTTAAGTTTAACCAGAGGTGTTTTGTTAGTTCTTTGATAGCCATAAGGCAACAATTTCCTCAAATCAAAGGCACTATACGTACTCCAAGGGTGACAGCCCGGTTTGTAAGCGGGTCTAACAGACGCCCTAAGCATTGAATACTTCTCCCACAGTGTGGTACCTGGCGTGCCTTTGTGCAGGAAAAAGTCGACAACCTCGGTAATTTAGGTAATATTTTAGATTAACTGAGATATTGATATAGCCGGAGGCCGATAGGTGATTCTTTGATAGCCATCAGGCGACAATTTCCTCAAATCAAAGACACTATACGCACTCTGCTTAATAGGTGACAGCCCGGTTTGTAAGCGGGTCTAACAGACACCCTAAGCAAGTACTTCTCCCACAGTGTGGTACCTGGCGTGCCTTCGTGTAGAAAAAAGTCGATCGCCCCTTGATACCCGAAGGAGCCTCAACAGCTTCATATCATATAGATTAGGAATTTAATTGGTCAATTTTAAATTAAGTACAGAAATAAATAGGTATATAAAAACTCACCTGTAAACTCCTAAACGGCAGTATGCTGGAATGATGAAATATCTCCATCTGCCATCATTTTGGTGAATTATCTATAAAATAGAAAAAGCATGAAAGTATATGAAAACTGAAAATGTATGACATAATCCATATAACACATGGACCGACATTGGGGAGATAATAAAATATTATTTGATTAAAGTTTAGAATAATGATTATCGAAATTACTTAGAGATGATATATAATTATAGCAATTCCTTCAGTCTACAACAATAATCTACATTATTACTGATACTAACCGCAAAAGAGCGGTCTATTGAAAACTTCAAAATTGCAATAATCGGAATGAAAAACAAGCCTACTATGAATCACGAAAAAAAGTGGGTTGATAATATCTGTTCGACTAGATAGATGAATAAAAGGTGAATGAAGGATCGATGAAAGCTACGTAGTATTTCTAGCAAGTACTCAACATATCATTTACTTTGAAACCTTTCCTGAGGCCCTATCTCTTATATCAAGGAAACTAGCTTCCTATGCTATTCTAACAATTAAAAATGCTTAAATGTTGTTGTTGACGTCGATACGAATCTATTGATACCCGATTTATTAAAATCGGACGACCGGAAGTGGCCGACCGGAAGTAGCCATTTTAATGCAGATTTGGAATCTACGCATCGCATTCAACCAATATATGACATTTTTATTGTATTTCATAAAGTTTTACAAACCGGAAGTGCATAATTTTTTATGAAACGTAAACATTTGAGGTAAGGATTTTATCTCAATTTCATATTCTAGTATATTCTCAGGCAATATTTATTATTAAATTTATCACTATAACCGACATCGCCCTTTTAGTAGGAGCTACTAAGCATGATTTCTTATTAAAAATATAGCTTACACTACTTCTGTAATAGACAGTTTTGAACCCTTTAAGATCGAGCCAGTAACAGCGAACAGTCAACCGTTGAAATGAATAAGGCCCTTTTGGTATGTTATCAAAGTTATATGTGAAGAATAACGATTAAAGACATCACCCATATTTATCAAAAATGATGCAACAAAAAAATCTCACCTGTTATATAAAACTAACATCACAATCAACGTTCACATAACAACTCACCACATATTACTGATAAATGATCTATTCTGCAAGCTATTTATATTCGTATGGATTATATGACGTAAGCATAAACGAAGGATTTGTTAAAAAAGGCCCCTCAATTTTTGTATTTTGTGCTAGTTTTCCATAAGAAACAATGCATTTTACTACTTTCGAGCCAACCGGATTCATTTTCCCACACTTCGAGTAATCGCGATAATGAAACCGCAGAAAAATATCGATAGATGTTTCTAAAAGGCCTCCTAATACAACTAATTTGTGCGTATTTTCCATAAGAAACAATGCAATTTTATCACATTCAGCTAAAATGATCCATTTTCCCATTTAAATACATGTATTATCGAAAACGCTTGTAGCTGTTGTTGAAATAGACGATTGCTTCGACGGTTGGAGAGGGGGCTGGCGCTGCAGATAAGACGGGAAGCGTACGATGAGTGGCAGCAACGGAGGGGTATGACGCTCGGACAACCCTTATCGTTTCAAGCAAACGACTCCCAAAATCGTCTTCTGCCGAAAATTTGATGTCGATTCAGTTTTTGATTCGTTTAAATCGGTCAAGATTTGATTTTTGTATAGAATATACGAGTTAAATTGCAAATTATGCTTATTCGACACAACAGCACCATTAAAAGTGCTTAAGAAATCACGAGTGAAAGAAAATGTGTTATGTTTAATATTGTATTTATTATATATTTATAAAATTTGCTTTATACCTGTGTAAATGTGAGAAATCAAAGAATGTATGTTGGATGGCGGCGCGTGCGCACTTACATCAGATAACACGACAGCTCATAAATTGAAATGTTGTCGATGTGTTAACATCGATGTCGACACCGCTTCGACGTGAGCAAGGACGATAAGCCGTTTGGGTGTGTGCGCTCGGACAACCCTCATCGTTTCAAGCAAACGACTCCCAAAATCGTCTTCTGCCGAAAATTTGATGGCGATTCAGTTTTTGAACCATTTAAATCGAGCGAAGGAGAGACTTATTCGTATATTTAACTACTGTATGAAGGAAAAATAAAAATCAATTGGTAAATTCGGACTGCTGGTGGGATATTTTCGACTATACAAGTAAAATTAAGCTTATTCAACACAATGTCAACAGCAGCAGCAGCATCACAGCAAAATTCCTCAGAAGAACAAAATTTTTGTATTAAGAAAGATTTTCGAATACCAGAAAGCCAAGTTGACGGTCGAGCATGCAAACGATGTAATTCTTTCGGATACTGCATGTGTACGGTGTCCTGTAATCTTTTATATCTGAGCCGACACTTTCTATTATTCGTACCATTGTGATCAGCTTTTTCAACATGTCTCATGAAGAAGTGGTTTTTCAATGTATCACTTCGCGTGAATTTCTTTCCACACTCAGTACAAGCGAAGTCAATTTGCTTATGCTTATTTAGATGTCTGCTCAAATTATTAGGCAGAGTGAAATTTTTTCTACAGATTTGACAAGTATACATCTTGTTTCTTGGGGCGAGTAAAGTGGAACTGATTAGTATCCGTTCTTGTATCCGCTTTGTATCCGTTTTATATCCGTTTTGTATCTTCAGTTATCTCCGGCTACCTTCGGAAATCTTCAAACCACCTTCAGAAATCTTCAGCTATCTTCGGCTATTCGGCTTTTTTCGGCTATCTTCGGCTATAAGAGTCTTGAATAGCTGTTATCATTCTTTTTGTAAGCTACCCAATGTGTACCTGGATTGATGGAGGAATCTAAATTCACTACGGCACATTCGCGACGTCTTGTATGGTCAGGAAGAGTGTCTCGCATAAAAACACCACGAAAATGTGGAATTTTCATCTTTTTCGCACATTTCATAATCTCCCCATCGTACAGAGCTCTGTTGGGTAGCTGAGCTAGTAGTTTTTTTGTTTCAAGTACAATCCTTCTCCTCCTTTATGCTGTTTCTTTAAGAACAGACCGAATCCGTTACGCGTTTTTCGTAGATACAAGCCGGATCCCAAGTGTTCCATAGCTTTATTATGTCGTGCGTCTTCTTCCATCTTTTTCTTTGCATTTTTCGTGTCGATGATGGTCTTTGCGATGGCGCTCGCTCCTCCAGCCAGCGACCCTAGAGCCGAGAGACCGGCAAACAATGGAATTAGCGGTAGAAATCCGCCACTTTTTGGCAATGGTATAATTCTAGCTGCTTTCAAAGCAGCAGCAGATGACTTTTTCAAACCGCCACCTTCGTGATGAGACTTTTCCATAGCTTGATGAATCTTCTTTGCAATTTGGGAGAATCGTTTATCCATACCCATGCCGAGTTTGCGTTTTGCCTTCATAGCGTTGGTGACGAACCAAGCAGCAGATTTTTCACCAAATTTTGCGTCTTTCGATTTGACTCGTTCCCAAGCTCTATGTTCCAACACTTGATCGGCTTTATGACGTTCTTCCAATGATTTGTTTTGAGAGTATGCAATGTCGTGTTCCCTGCAAGCTTCGTCCAACGGATTTATACCTCTATCTCCACGTTCTAAGCGTTCTTTCAATTTAGTTCCCGGTCCACAATATGAATAGCCTGGCAGATGTAGTTCGAATGGTAGGTTATTGATAAGCGTATTAACCACACCCTTACCGTGATGAATCAACATTGAAAATGATGTCAATATTGAAAGACATGAACATTTATACAAAATCCTAAACATTTCATGG
Organism: Crioceris asparagi; assembly: GCA_958507055.1. Taxonomy (NCBI): domain Eukaryota; kingdom Metazoa; phylum Arthropoda; class Insecta; order Coleoptera; family Chrysomelidae; genus Crioceris; species Crioceris asparagi. The sequence continues at coordinate 53,776 of CAUEHI010000044.1, forward strand.
TATCGTGCACAACATGAGGGTCGTTCAACAGAAACATACCTTACCGATCGAAAATTTAGATTACTTAAATGAAAGTCAGTCTACCAGCAGTAAGCATGGTACATTGCTACCACATTCATTTCGTGCAATCATATGTGGACCGAGTGGATGTGGGAAAACAAATGCAGCACTTTCACTGCTCTTCCACCCAAATGGTGCTAAATTTGAAAACGTTTACGTGTATTCAAAGTCATTGTATCAACCCAAGTATCAGTTACTCGAAGAGGTGTTGAAAAAAGTCAAAGGAATCGAATATTTTCAATTCAAAGAGAACGAGGAAATTATAAGTCCCAACGAGGCTAAACCAAATTCCATATTCATTTTTGATGACATATCTTGTGATAAACAGCAGAAAATCCAAGAATATTATTCCATGTGTCGACATCGAGGTATAGATGTTATGTACATTGGGCAAACGTATAGTAAGGCTCCAAAGCATATGTTGCGAGACAATTGCAATCTAATTGTGTTGTTCAAGCAAGATGAAATAAATTTAAAGCATGTGTATGATGAACACGTTTCGCCTGATGTCTCATTCAACGATTTCAAGCGAATGTGTGCTGATTGTTGGAATGAAAAATTCGGTGCAATGGTGATCGTAAAGGAGTGCGAACTGAATGCAGGTCGCTATCGATATGGCTTCGATAAGTTTATAAAACCATGAACTTATCACGATAAAGTATATTCGTCAACATGAAACCACCCAGCAAAGAGGCTGACATAGTTCGCAAAACGAAAATCAATGAAATCGCTAGGATCATAAAAAAGAAATACTTATCATTGAAATTGGGTAAATCAGAAGAGGATGAGGCATTACAAAAATTTTTCAAACCCATATCGGCTCCACTGAAAAAGCAGCTGGCAGTAACCAAAAAATCACTCAGGAATGAACATACCACCACTGTACCAAAAAAATAAGTGAAGGCGGAGGATGCATCGGTCGGCAATGCTGAAATTCTACCACCATTCCAGAAACTTGAACCTATTGCCAGTACTGATGAAGATGATGATGATGAAGAAGTGTTCGATTATGATGAAGAAGAAGGAACATTTGACGAAGGTACAATTGCTCCTCAAGTCATTCAAGCATATATCGATCAGTATCCACCAATGAGTCATAAATTCTTAATACAATATTGGAGCAATGATGAGAAGATAGACAAAGTATACGGACCCATATATGATTACAACTTCAAAATGGCGGCTTGGTTCAAAAGAAATCGTTTTTGATAAGCAGCACATCAAAGTTGCTGGACAACAAGTAATAGGAACACCTGGGCTATATGAACTGATATTCTACGATGATCCAGAAAATTTCAACAAGGACGATCTCGTTACGTACAAACACATTTTAGAACTGTCGAATGTACATAAAAAGGCAAATAATGCATTGAAAGGAACTAATAGACGCAAATATATGGAAATCATCAAACCAATGTTTATTCGAAAGTCGTCGCGAATGGCGGAGGGACGGGGCTTAATGTCTTACAATTCTAAACCTATGGAATACATTTATTGGGATGATCCGAACGAATTGTGTGAGCGTTTACGATTGTTGTTAGCGTCCAAAAATGCTGGAAACACTTCATTTGACAATGAAATTATATCCATAATCGAAGAATTGAAAGAGGCCAACATCATTCAATAGACAACATTTCCAAGATGACCATCGATAAGTTCGGACGTAGTTCTTCAAGAAAACGATTGCGACCGATGATTGAATTTGGTGATGGTTTAGCACATACTCCTGACGGTAATATTGATTTAAAAAAATTGAAGCTGTGTAACGTAAAAATGCCAACTAATCCTATGGATGCTACCAACAAGCAGTACGTAGACAATCAGATGAAACATTGGGCTGACGTGTTTACGAAAACTATTGAGGATCGCACAGAGATTGTGAAACAATTCATTCATGGCAACGAAAAAAGATTTGAAATTGTTACCGAAACATTCGCTGACTTTCGCAACCGATTTAGCGAGCTATCTGCAAAAGACGCGGAGACTTTCGACACTCTAACCAAAGATCTTAACCAGTTGCAAGAAGATGTTAAAGCACAAATCTTTAAAGTGAACTTGCTCATATCAGATGTGGAGCGTGCTTACACAAACAATTTGAAACAACTCACTCATGCCATCAACAAAAAATTTGAACATGTGACTGAAGCACACACCTTAACCAAAAATGTGGAAAGATAGTTGAATCAGTTTCGAACGAATGTCGTTTACCAAATATCTGAATTAGGACTGGATATTACAAATTTAAATATAAGCATAAAAAATCCAAGCATCCATAACAAATTTAGAGCAACTCATCAAAAGAAAAATTAAGATAACACAATGATAGCACGTGGTATTGCCAATCGAGAGAAAAATATAAGATGATGCGATGTCTAATAGCTTTCATTTGATGTCCACGTAATAGAGAAGAAACTCGTAGAAGATGGTTGAATTGAAGGCATCGTTTATACTTTTATACAATATAATTGGAAACATGTTGTACGTAGATATACCACCAAATGTAATCGAAGCAGGCATTTGTTTCAACGATCAACAATGTATAGCAATGAGAAAAATAACCGTGAAAGATGGACAGATGCATGTATTCTCTACCGAAATTCCAGAGCGAGAAAACAAGTTTAAAATTCGACTCGTGTTCTACCCAAATAGAACATGGAGAGATACTGGAATATTTCATCTACCATCAGAAGAAACTACCGAACGAAATATATCCTATGACGATGGTGACGAAGAGAAATCCTCAACTTCGTTTGAGAGCAGCAGCAGGAGCGAAGAGAATTCCAAAATTAAATCAACACCAAAATTAGATACTACCAATTCATCTATGATATCATATATAAATTTTTCCATATATTTAATGATGCTTATTATGTATATATTTTAAATCGAAAATAAAAATGAATGTAATTGATATGGATTTGTTGCAAGTACACACCTTAACCAAAAATGTGGAAAGAGAGTTGTTTCAAATTGTTTCTGTAAGCACGCTCCACATCTGATATGAGCAAGTCAGGCGCAAAATCGATCAATTTTACATGTAATTTCCCATAAGGAATTCTAAGGTCAAAAATAGCTAAATTGGCTCAATCTGACATGCGCAGTAATACCCGCGCTCTCGGGTCTGCTCCCTCAGCGGGAAATTTAAATTTGACAGCTGCGCAATCTGGGAAGCGGGGCATCCAAGGAACATAGTCATCCAGAAGTCACAGGTAGCGCAGCTGTCAAATTTAAATTTCCCGCTGAGGGAGCAGACCCGAGAGCGCGGGTGTTACTGCGCATGTCAGATTGAGCCAATTTCGCTATTTTTGACCTTAGAATTCCTTATGGGAAATTACATGTAAAATTGATCGATTTTGCGCCTGACTTGCTCATATCAGATGTGGAGCGTGCTTACAGAAACAATTTGAAACAACTCTCTTTCCACATTTTTGGTTAAGGTGTGTACTTGCAACAAATCCATATCAATTACATTCATTTTTATTTTCGATTTAAAATATAAACATAATAAGCATCATTAAATATATGGAAAAATTTATATATGATATCATAGATGAATTGGTAGTATCTAATTTTGGTGTTGATTTAATTTTGGAATTCTCTTCGCTTCTGCTGCTGCTCTCAAACGAAGTTGAGGATTCCTCTTCGTCACCATCGTCATAGGATATATTTCGTTCGGTAGTTTCTTCTGATGGTAGATGAAATATTCCAGTATCTCTCCATGTTCTATTTGGGTAGAACACGAGTCGAATTTTAAACTTGTTTTCTCGCTCTGGAATTTCAGTAGAGAATACATGCATCTGTCCATCGTTCACGGTTATTTTTCTCATTGCTATACATTGTTGATCGTTGAAACAAATGCCTGCTTCGATTACATTTGGTGGTATATCTACGTACAACATGTTTCCAATTATATTGTATAAAAGTATAAACGATGCCTTCAATTCAACCATCTTCTACGGGTTTCTTCTCTATTACGTGGACATCAAATGAAAGCTATTAGACATCGCATCATCTTATATTTTTCTCTCGATTGGCAATACCACGTGCTATCATTGTGTTATCTTAATTTTTCTTTTGATGAGTTGCTCTAAATTTGTTATGGATGCTTGGATTTTTTATGCTTATATTTAAATTTGTAATATCCAGTCCTAATTCAGATATTTGGTAAACGACATTCGTTCGAAACTGATTCAACTATCTTTCCACATTTTTGGTTAAGGTGTGTGCTTCAGTCACATTTTCAAATTTTTTGTTGATGGCATGAGTGAGTTGTTTCAAATTGTTTGTGTAAGCACGCTCCACATCTGATATGAGCAAGTTCACTTTAAAGATTTGTGCTTTAACATCTTCTTGCAACTGGTTAAGATCTTTGGTTAGAGTGTCGAAAGTCTCCGCGTCTTTTGCAGATAGCTCGCTAAATCGGTTGCGAAAGTCAGCGAATGTTTCGGTAACAATTTCAAATCTTTTTTCGTTGCCATGAATGAATTGTTTCACAATCTCTGTGCGATCCTCAATAGTTTTCGTAAACACGTCAGCCCAATGTTTCATCTGATTGTCTACGTACTGCTTGTTGGTAGCATCCATAGGATTAGTTGGCATTTTTACGTTACACAGCTTCAATTTTTTTAAATCAATATTACCGTCAGGAGTATGTGCTAAACCATCACCAAATTCAATCATCGGTCGCAATCGTTTTCTTGAAGAACTACGTCCGAACTTATCGATGGTCATCTTGGAAATGTTGTCTATTGAATGATGTTGGCCTCTTTCAATTCTTCGATTATGGATATAATTTCATTGTCAAATGAAGTGTTTCCAGCATTTTTGGACGCTAACAACAATCGTAAACGCTCACACAATTCGTTCGGATCATCCCAATAAATGTATTCCATAGGTTTAGAATTGTAAGACATTAAGCCCCGTCCCTCCGCCATTCGCGACGACTTTCGAATAAACATTGGTTTGATGATTTCCATATATTTGCGTCTATTAGTTCCTTTCAATGCATTATTTGCCTTTTTATGTACATTCGACAGTTCTAAAATGTGTTTGTACGTAACGAGATCGTCCTTGTTGAAATTTTCTGGATCATCGTAGAATATCAGTTCATATAGCCCAGGTGTTCCTATCACTTGTTGTCCAGCAACTTTGATGTGCTGCTTATCAAAAACGATCTCTTTTGAACCAAGCCGCCATTTTGAAGTTGTAAAATCATATATGGGTCCGTATACTTTGTCTATCTTCTCATCATTGCTCCAATATTGTGTTAAGAATTTATGACTCATTGGTGGATACTGATCGATATATGCTTGAATGACTTGAGGAGCAATTGTACCTTCGTCAAATGTTCCTTCTTCTTCATCATAATCGAACACTTCTTCATCATCATCATCTCCATCAGTACTGGCAATAGGTTCAAGTTTCTGGAATGGTGGTAGAATTTCAGCATTGCCGACCGATGCATCCTCCGCCTTCACTTCTTTTTTTGGTACAGTGGTGGTATGTTCATTCCTGAGTGATTTTTTGGTTACTGCCAGCTGCTTTTTCAGTGGAGCCGATATGGGTTTGAAAAATTTTTGTAATGCCTCATCCTCTTCTGATTTACCCAATTTCAATGATAAGTATTTCTTTTTTATGATCCTAGCGATTTCATTGATTTTCGTTTTGCGAACTATGTCAGCCTCTTTGCTGGTTGGTTTCATGTTGACGAATATACTTTATCGTGATAAGTTCATGGTTTTATAAACTTATCGAAGCCATATCGATAGCGACCTGCATTCAGTTCGCACTCCTTTACGATCACCATTGCACCGAATTTTTCATTCCAACAATCAGCACACATTCGCTTGAAATCGTTGAATGAGACATCAGGCGAAACGTGTTCATCATACACATGCTTTAAATTTATTTCATCTTGCTTGAACAACACAATTAGATTGCAATTGTCTCGCAACATTTGCTTTGGAGCCTTACTATACGTTTGCCCAATGTACATAACATCTATACCTCGATGTCGACACATGGAATAATATTCTTGGATTTTCTGCTGTTTATCACAAGATATGTCATCAAAAATGAATATGGAATTTGGTTTAGCCTCGTTGGGACTTATAATTTCCTCGTTCTCTTTGAATTGAAAATATTCGATTCCTTTGACTTTTTTCAACACCTCTTCGAGTAACTGATACTTGGGTTGATACAATGACTTTGAATACACGTAAACGTTTTCAAATTTAGCACCATTTGGGTGGAAGAGCAGTGAAAGTGCTGCATTTGTTTTCCCACATCCACTCGGTCCACATATGATTGCACGAAATGAATGTGGTAGCAATGTACCATGCTTACTGCTGGTAGACTGACTTTCATTTAAGTAATCTAAATTTTCGATCGGTAAGGTATGTTTCTGTTGAACGACCCTCATGTTGTGCACGATACCATGAAATGTTTAGGATTTTGTATAAATGTTCATGTCTTTCAATATTGACATCATTTTCAATGTTGATTCATCACGGTAAGGGTGTGGTTAATACGCTTATCAATAACCTACCATTCGAACTACATCTGCCAGGCTATTCATATTGTGGACCGGGAACTAAATTGAAAGAACGCTTAGAACGTGGAGATAGAGGTATAAATCCGTTGGACGAAGCTTGCAGGGAACACGACATTGCATACTCTCAAAACAAATCATTGGAAGAACGTCATAAAGCCGATCAAGTGTTGGAACATAGAGCTTGGGAACGAGTCAAATCGAAAGACGCAAAATTTGGTGAAAAATCTGCTGCTTGGTTCGTCACCAACGCTATGAAGGCAAAACGCAAACTCGGCATGGGTATGGATAAACGATTCTCCCAAATTGCAAAGAAGATTCATCAAGCTATGGAAAAGTCTCATCACGAAGGTGGCGGTTTGAAAAAGTCATCTGCTGCTGCTTTGAAAGCAGCTCGATTAGCCGTCGAAAAATGTGGAGGTCGAAAACGTATTCGAGTACCTAGAATTATACCATTGCCAAAAAGTGGCGGATTTCTACCGCTAATTCCATTGTTTGCCGGTCTCTCGGCTCTAGGGTCGCTGGCTGGAGGAGCGAGCGCCATCGCAAAGACCATCATCGACACGAAAAATGCAAAGAAAAAGATGGAAGAAGACGCACGACATAATAAAGCTATGGAACACTTGGGATCCGGCTTGTATCTACGAAAAACGCGTAACGGATTCGGTCTGTTCTTAAAGAAACAGCATAAAGGAGGAGAAGGATTGTACTTGAAACAAAAAAACTACTAGCTCAGCTACCCAACAGAGCTCTGTACGATGGGGAGATTATGAAATGTGCGAAAAAGATGAAAATTCCACATTTTCGTGGTGTTTTTATGCGAGACACTCTTCCTGACCATACAAGACGTCGCGAATGTGCCGTAGTGAATTTAGATTCCTCCATCAATCCAGGTACACATTGGGTAGCTTACAAAAAGAATGATAACAGCTATTCAAGACTCTTATAGCCGAAGATAGCCGAAAAAAGCCGAATAGCCGAAGATAGCTGAAGATTTCTGAAGGTGGTTTGAAGATTTCCGAAGGTAGCCGGAGATAACTGAAGATACAAAACGGATATAAAACGGATACAAAGCGGATACAAGAACGGATACTAATCAGTTCCACTTTACTCGCCCCAAGAAACAAGATGTATACTTGTCAAATCTGTAGAAAAAATTTCACTCTGCCTAATAATTTGAGCAGACATCTAAATAAGCATAAGCAAATTGACTTCGCTTGTACTGAGTGTGGAAAGAAATTCACGCGAAGTGATACATTGAAAAACCACTTCTTCATGAGACATGTTGAAAAAGCTGATCACAATGGTACGAATAATAGAAAGTGTCGGCTCAGATATAAAAGATTACAGGACACCGTACACATGCAGTATCCGAAAGAATTACATCGTTTGAATGCTCGACCGTCAACTTGGCTTTCTGGTATTCGAAAATCTTTCTTAATACAAAAATTTTGTTCTTCTGAGGAATTTTGCTGTGATGCTGCTGCTGCTGTTGACATTGTGTTGAATAAGCTTAATTTTACTTGTATAGTCGAAAATATCCCACCAGCAGTCCGAATTTACCAATTGATTTTTATTTTTCCTTCATACAGTAGTTAAATATACGAATAAGTCTCTCCTTCGCTCGATTTAAATGGTTCAAAAACTGAATCGCCATCAAATTTTCGGCAGAAGACGATTTTGGGAGTCGTTTGCTTGAAACGATGAGGGTTGTCCGAGCGCACACACCCAAACGGCTTATCGTCCTTGCTCACGTCGAAGCGGTGTCGACATCGATGTTAACACATCGACAACATTTCAATTTATGAGCTGTCGTGTTATCTGATGTAAGTGCGCACGCGCCGCCATCCAACATACATTCTTTGATTTCTCACATTTACACAGGTATAAAGCAAATTTTATAAATATATAATAAATACAATATTAAACATAACACATTTTCTTTCACTCGTGATTTCTTAAGCACTTTTAATGGTGCTGTTGTGTCGAATAAGCATAATTTGCAATTTAACTCGTATATTCTATACAAAAATCAAATCTTGACCGATTTAAACGAATCAAAAACTGAATCGACATCAAATTTTCGGCAGAAGACGATTTTGGGAGTCGTTTGCTTGAAACGATAAGGGTTGTCCGAGCGTCATACCCCTCCGTTGCTGCCACTCATCGTACGCTTCCCGTCTTATCTGCAGCGCCAGCCCCCTCTCCAACCGTCGAAGCAATCGTCTATTTCAACAACAGCTACAAGCGTTTTCGATAATACATGTATTTAAATGGGAAAATGGATCATTTTAGCTGAATGTGATAAAATTGCATTGTTTCTTATGGAAAATACGCACAAATTAGTTGTATTAGGAGGCCTTTTAGAAACATCTATCGATATTTTCCTGCGGTTTCATTATCGCGATTACTCGAAGTGTGGGAAAATGAATCCGGTTGGCTCGAAAGTAGTAAAATGCATTGTTTCTTATGGAAAACTAGCACAAAATACAAAAATTGAGGGGCCTTTTTTAACAAATCCTTCGTTTATGCTTACGTCATATAATCCATACGAATATAAATAGCTTGCAGAATAGATCATTTATCAGTAATATGTGGTGAGTTGTTATGTGAACGTTGATTGTGATGTTAGTTTTATATAACAGGTGAGATTTCTTTGTTGCATCATTTTTGATAAATATGGGTGATGTCTTTAATCGTTATTCTTCACATATAACTTTGATAACATACCAAAAGGGCCTTATTCATTTCAACGGTTGACTGTTCGCTGTTACTGGCTCGATCTTAAAGGGTTCAAAACTGTCTATTACAGTAGTGTAAGCTATATTTTTAATAAGAAATCATGCTTAGTAGCTCCTACTAAAAGGGCGATGTCGGTTATAGTGATAAATTTAATAATAAATATTGCCTGAGAATATACTAGAATATGAAATTGAGATAAAATCCTTACCACAAATGTTTACGTTTCATAAAAAATTATGCACTTCCGGTTTGTAAAACTTTACGAAATACAATAAAAATGTCATATATTGGTTGAATGCGATGCGTAGATTCCAAATCTGCATTAAAATGGCTACTTCCGGTCGGCCACTTCCGGTCGTCCGATTTTGATAAATCGGGTATCAATAGATTCGTATCGACGTCAACAACAACATTTAAGCATTTTTAATTGTTAGAATAGCATAGGAAGCTAGTTTCCTTGATATAAGAGATAGGGCCTCAGGAAAGGTTTCAAAATAAATGATATGTTGAGTACTTGCTAGAAATACTACGTAGCTTTCATCGATCCTTCATTCACCTTTTATTCATCTATCTAGTCGAACAGATATTATCAACCCACTTTTTTTCGTGATTCATAGTAGGCTTGTTTTTCATTCCGATTATTGCAATTTTGAAGTTTTCAATAGACCGCTCTTTTGCGGTTAGTATCAGTAATAATGTAGATTATTGTTGTAGACTGAAGGAATTGCTATAATTATATATCATCTCTAAGTAATTTCGATAATCATTATTCTAAACTTTAATCAAATAATAGTTTATTATCTCCCCAATGTCGGTCCATGTGTTATATGGATTATGTCATACATTTTCAGTTTTCATATACTTTCATGCTTTTTCTATTTTATAGGTAATTCACCAAAATGATGGCAGATGGAGATATTTCATCATTCCAGCATACTGCCGTTTAGGAGTTTACAGGTGAGTTTTTATATACCTATTTATTTCTGTACTTAATTTAAAATTGACCAATTAAATTCCTAATCTATATGATATGAAGCTGTTGAGGCTCCTTCGGGTATCAAGGGGCGATCGACTTTTTCCTGCACAAAGGCACGCCAGGTACCACACTGTGGGAGAAGTATTCAATGCTTAGGGCGTCTGTTAGACCCGCTTACAAACCGGGCTGTCACCCTTGGAGTACGTATAGTGCCTTTGATTTGAGGAAATTGTTGCCTTATGGCTATCAAAGAACTAACAAAACACCTCTGGTCAAACTTAAATTATCTACAACAAGCTAATTTCAATTTGAATTCAGAAAATGGTTGAAATTTTGAAAAATGGCTAAAAAGGGCTATAAAGCGCTGGAAAAGTGAGATAAAACTACTTAAAGTGGTGAAAATCGGTGGAAAACGGCTAAAAATGATGGAAATTATAGGAAAGGTAGCGAAAAGCCTAGAAAAACTAAGGAAAAGGGTTAGAAAAATGTCGAAATATGCATGAAAATGGTTGAACATTGCAGGAATTGAGCGACAAACAATTTCAAAAGGTTGAATAATGGCAGGAATTGCATGAAAAGCGACTAAATGTCAATAAAAACAACGGAAACGGCTAGAATTATTGGAAAGGCAACGAAAACTAGCTAGAAAATATGAAAAATCAGAGAAAAACTTGAGAAAATAGCAGGCAGGAAAAACTTATCTTTTCTTCATCTAGGGATTTTTGTTTTGAAATCTTCATCTAGGGATTTTAGGTTTCAAAATCTAGGGAATTTTCTTCATCTGGGGATTTTTGGGTTGAAAATCTAGTGAAATAGTAACTTGATCATACAAATACCTACAAATGGACCCCATGGGTAGCATCCCTAGATCTGCTACTTTCCTATCCCAAACACATGGGGCCGAAGTATTTTTCCCTAGAATCTAGGGAAAAAAGCGCCAATTTTCGCTATTTTTGACCTTAGAATTCCTTATGGGAAATTACATGTAAAATTGCCGATTTTGGTCCCGAACTCTCCTAGCTCATTTACTTATGTCTAATGCTCACATAAAATTGCAGAAATTGAACAAAAACTTGAGATCGGAAAATAAGATTATTTCTAATTTTTAGCTGATAACTCGGTCTAAAATGTCTATTTTCAGAGTTTTATCACTAAATAAGTTATAATATGTCCAATCCACACATAAAAGTGCAGAAATTGAACAAAAACTTAAAATCGGAATATAAGATTATTTATAATTTTTAGCTCTTTACTTGGTCTAAAAAGTCTGTTTTCAGCATTTCATGATTAAATAAGTTATAATAAGTCCAATTCACACATAAAAGTGCAGAAATTGAGCAAAAACTTCAAATCGGAAAATAAGATTATTTCTAATAATTAGCTCTCAACTTGGTCTAAAATGTCTATTTTCAGAATTTTATGACTAAATAAGTTATAATATGTCCAATTCACACATAAAAGTGCAGAAATTGAACAAAAACTTAAAATCGGAAAATAATATTATTTCATATTTTTAGCCCATAACTTGGTCTGAAATGTCTAATAAAATATAAATAATATATCCAATCCACACATAAAAGTGCAGAAATTGAGCAACAACTTAAAACCGAAAAATAAGATTATCTCTAATATTTAGCTCTTAACTTGGTCTAAAATGTCTATTTTCAGAATTTTATGACTAAATAAGTTATAATATGTCCAATTCACACATAAAAGTGCAGAAATTGAACAAAAACTTAAAATCAGAAAATAAGATTATTTCATATTTTTAGTTCATAACTTGGTCTAATATGTCTGTTTTCAACATTTTATGACTAAATAATATATAATATGTCCTAACCATACATAAAAGTGCAGAAATTGAGCAAAAACTTAAAATCGGAAAATAAGATTATTTCTAATATTTAGCTCTTGGTCTAAAATGTCTATTTTCAGAATTTTATTACTAAATCAGTTATAATATGTCCAATTCCAATTCATACTAAAAGCATATGGAAATTAAGGAGGTGGAAAATCATTTCGGTTTTTCTCGGTTTGTGTTGAATGAATTGTTTTGAATTTTTTTTAAATGTTCTTTGAGGTAGGGAGCAGATGACCAGCCGGTTAAGAATTCTTCATCTCTTACCATTTTTTAAATATAGAGGGTTGAAAAAAAATGCAATTATTTTTTTTTAGAGAACGAAAAGAGATAACGAAAAAATTCAAAAGCTTAAAGATAGCCTCAACGATGGGATTAAACATAAAAAATCGTCGGCTGCGCGAATCCCATAGGAACCGCCACGTTCTGGAATAACTGGGAGGGGGTAAATTTTCGGTGCGAAAAGCATGCTCAAACGGTGATTGAATGTCCCGTTTGAGCCATGAAAATATCTCAGAATTTTTTTATCCATTACAAAGCTGACAAAATCTGTCGTGTTATGAGCTAGGTTTTTACTCAAATATCCCTTTAATAAGGGCGCTACGAGCGTTTAAATTTGAGGGATGAAATTTCTGAATTTTATCACAAGTTTCAATCAAGTAAAAAACGTTCGAATTTGAAATTTTATATCTCGGTTATGGTATCCATCACCATCACCATCACCATCACCATCACCATCACCATCACCATCACCATCACCATCACCATCACCATCACCATCACCATCACCATCACCATCACCATCACCATCACCATCACCATCACCATCACCATCACCATCACCATCACCATCACCATCACCATCACCATCACCATCACCATCACCATCACCATCACCATCACCATCACCATCACCATCACCATCACCATCACCATCACCATCACCATCACCATCACCATCACCATCACCATCACCATCACCATCACCATCACCATCACCATCACCATCACCATCACCATCACCATCACCATCACCATCACCATCACCATCACCATCACCATCACCATCACCATCACCATCACCATCACCATCACCATCACCATCACCATCACCATCACCATCACCATCACCATCACCATCACCATCACCATCACCATCACCATCACCATCACCATCACCATCACCATCACCATCACCATCACCATCACCATCACCATCACCATCACCATCACCATCACCATCACCATCACCATCACCATCACCATCACCATCACCATCACCATCACCATCACCATCACCATCACCATCACCATCACCATCACCATCACCATCACCATCACCATCACCATCACCATCACCATCACCATCACCATCACCATCACCATCACCATCACCATCACCATCACCATCACCATCACCATCACCATCACCATCACCATCACCATCACCATCACCATCACCATCACCATCACCATCACCATCACCATCACCATCACCATCACCATCACCATCACCATCACCATCACCATCACCATCAC
>CAUEHI010000044.1:75000-128832 GCA_958507055.1 Crioceris asparagi
CATCACCATCACCATCACCATCACCATCACCATCACCATCACCATCACCATCACCATCACCATCACCATCACCATCACCATCACCATCACCATCACCATCACCATCACCATCACCATCACCATCACCATCACCATCACCATCACCATCACCATCACCATCACCATCACCATCACCATCACCATCACCATCACCATCACCATCACCATCACCATCACCATCACCATCACCATCACCATCACCATCACCATCACCATCACCATCACCATCACCATCACCATCACCATCACCATCACCATCACCATCACCATCACCATCACCATCACCATCACCATCACCATCACCATCACCATCACCATCACCATCACCATCACCATCACCATCACCATCACCATCACCATCACCATCACCATCACCATCACCATCACCATCACACCATCACCATCACCATCACCATCACCATCACCATCACCATCACCATCACCATCACCATCACCATCACCATCACCATCACCATCACCATCACCATCACCATCACCATCACCATCACCATCACCATCACCATCACCATCACCATCACCATCACCATCACCATCACCATCACCATCACCATCACCATCACCATCACCATCACCATCACCATCACCATCACCATCACCATCACCATCACCATCACCATCACCATCACCATCACCATCACCATCACCATCACCATCACCATCACCATCACCATCACCATCACCATCACCATCACCATCACCATCACCATCACCATCACCATCACCATCACCATCACCATCACCATCACCATCACCATCACCATCACCATCACCATCACCATCACCATCACCATCACCATCACCATCACCATCACCATCACCATCACCATCACCATCACCATCACCATCACCATCACCATCACCATCACCATCACCATCACCATCACCATCACCATCACCATCACCATCACCATCACCATCACCATCACCATCACCATCACCATCACCATCACCATCACCATCACCATCACCATCACCATCACCATCACCATCACCATCACCATCACCATCACCATCACCATCACCATCACCATCACCATCACCATCACCATCACCATCACCATCACCATCACCATCACCATCACCATCACCATCACCATCACCATCACCATCACCATCACCATCACCATCACCATCACCATCACCATCACCATCACCATCACCATCACCATCACCATCACCATCACCATCACCATCACCATCACCATCACCATCACCATCACCATCACCATCACCATCACCATCACCATCACCATCACCATCACCATCACCATCACCATCACCATCACCATCACCATCACCATCACCATCACCATCACCATCACCATCACCATCACCATCACCATCACCATCACCATCACCATCACCATCACCATCACCATCACCATCACCATCACCATCACCATCACCATCACCATCACCATCACCATCACCATCACCATCACCATCACCATCACCATCACCATCACCATCACCATCACCATCACCATCACCATCACCATCACCATCACCATCACCATCACCATCACCATCACCATCACCATCACCATCACCATCACCATCACCATCACCATCACCATCACCATCACCATCACCATCACCATCACCATCACCATCACCATCACCATCACCATCACCATCACCATCACCATCACCATCACCATCACCATCACCATCACCATCACCATCACCATCACCATCACCATCACCATCACCATCACCATCACCATCACCATCACCATCACCATCACCATCACCATCACCATCACCATCACCATCACCATCACCATCACCATCACCATCACCATCACCATCACCATCACCATCACCATCACCATCACCATCACCATCACCATCACCATCACCATCACCATCACCATCACCATCACCATCACCATCACCATCACCATCACCATCACCATCACCATCACCATCACCATCACCATCACCATCACCATCACCATCACCATCACCATCACCATCACCATCACCATCACCATCACCATCACCATCACCATCACCATCACCATCACCATCACCATCACCATCACCATCACCATCACCATCACCATCACCATCACCATCACCATCACCATCACCATCACCATCACCATCACCATCACCATCACCATCACCATCACCATCACCATCACCATCACCATCACCATCACCATCACCATCACCATCACCATCACCATCACCATCACCATCACCATCACCATCACCATCACCATCACCATCACCATCACCATCACCATCACCATCACCATCACCATCACCATCACCATCACCATCACCATCACCATCACCATCACCATCACCATCACCATCACCATCACCATCACCATCACCATCACCATCACCATCACCATCACCATCACCATCACCATCACCATCACCATCACCATCACCATCACCATCACCATCACCATCACCATCACCATCACCATCACCATCACCATCACCATCACCATCACCATCACCATCACCATCACCATCACCATCACCATCACCATCACCATCACCATCACCATCACCATCACCATCACCATCACCATCACCATCACCATCACCATCACCATCACCATCACCATCACCATCACCATCACCATCACCATCACCATCACCATCACCATCACCATCACCATCACCATCACCATCACCATCACCATCACCTTCACCATCACCATCACCATCACCATCACCATCACCATCACCATCACCATCACCATCACCATCACCATCACCGTCACCATCACCATCACCATCACCATCACCATCACCATCACCATCACCATCACCATCACCATCACCATCACCATCACCATCACCATCACCATCACCATCACCATCACCATCACCATCACCATCACCATCACCATCACCATCACCATCACCATCACCATCACCATCACCATCACCATCACCATCACCATCACCATCACCATCACCATCACCATCACCATCACCATCACCATCACCCTCACCATCACCATCACCATCACCATCACCATCACCATCACCATCACCATCACCATCACCATCACCATCACCATCACCATCACCATCACCATCACCATCACCATCACCATCACCATCACCATCACCATCACCATCACCATCACCATCACCATCACCATCACCATCACCATCACCATCACCATCACCATCACCATCACCATCACCATCACCATCACCATCACCATCACCATCACCATCACCATCACCATCACCATCACCATCACCATCGCCATCACCATCAAAATCACCATCACCATCACCATCACCATCACCATCACCATCACCATCACTCATTTTAGACCAAGCTAAGAGCTAAATATCAGAAATAATCTTATTCTCCGATTTTAGGTTTTTGCTCAATATCTGCACTTTTATGTGTGGTTTGGACATATTATATATTATTTAGTCATAAAATGTTGAAAACAGACATATTAGACCAAATTATGAGCTAATAATATGAAATAATCTTATTTTCCGATTTTAAGTTTTTGTTCATTTTCTGCATTTTTATGTGTGGATTGGACATATTATAACTTATTTAGTTATAAATTGTTGAAAACAGACATTTTAGACCAAGTTATGAGCTAAAAGTATGAAATAATCTTATTTTCCGATTTAAAGTTTTTCTCAATTTCTGCACTTTTATGTGTGAATTGGACATATTATAACTTATTTAGTGATAAAACTCTGAAAATAGACATTTTAGACCGAGTTATGAGCTAAAAATTAGAAATAATCTTATTTTCCGATTTCAAGTTTTTGTTCAATTTCTGCACTTTTATGTGAGGATCAGACATATTATAACTTATTTAGTCATAAAATGTCGAAAACAGACATTTTAGACCAAGTTATGAGCTAAAAGTATGAAATAATCTTATTTTCCGATTTCATGTTCTTGTTCAATTTCTGCACTTTTATGTGAGGATCAGACATATTATAACTTATTTAGTCATAAAATGTCGAAAACAGACATTTTAGACCTAGTTATGAGCTAAATATATGAAATAATCTTATTTTCCGATTTTAAGTTTTTGTTCAATTTCTGCACTCTTATGTGTGAATTGGACATATTATAACTTATTTAGTCATAAAATTCTGAAAATTGACATTTTAGACCAAGTTAAGAGCTAAATATCAGAATTAATCTTATTCTCCGATTTTAGGTTTTTGCTCAATTTCTGCACTTTTATGTGTGGTTTGGACATATTATATATTATTTAGTCATAAAATGTTGAAAACAGATATATTAGACCAAGTTATGAACTAATACGAGATAATCTTATTTTCCGATTTTAAGTTTTTGTTCAATTTCTGCACTTTTATGTGTGAATTGGACATATTATAACTTATTTAGTCATAAAATTCTGAAAATAGACATTTTAGACCAAGTTAAGAGCTAAAAATTATAAATAATCTTACTTTCCGATTTTAAGTTTTTGTTCAATTTCTGCACTTTTATGTGTGGATTGGACATATAATAACTTATTTAGTCATAAAATGTTGAAACCAGATATTTTAGACCAAGTTATGAGCTAAAAGTATGAAATAATCTTATTTTCCGATTTAAAGTTTTTTTTTTCAATTTCTGCACTTTTATGTGTGAATTGGACATATAACTTTTTTAGTGATAAAACTCTGAAAATAGACATTTTAGCCCGAGTTATGAGCTAAAAATTAGAAATAATCTTATTTTCCGATTTGAAGTTTTTATTCAATTTCTGCACTTTTATGTGAGGATCAGACATATTATAACTTATTTAGTCATAAAATGCCGAAAACAGACATTTTAGACCATGTTATGAGCTAAAAGTATGAAATAATCTTATTTCCGATTTCAAGTTTTTGTTCAATTTCTGCACTTTTATGTGAGGATCAGACATATTATAACTTATTTAGTCATAAAATGTCGAAAACAGACATTTTAGACCAAGTTATGAGCTAAAAATATGAAATAATCTTATTTTCCGATTTTCAGTTTTTGTTCAATTTCTGCACTTTTATGTGTGATTTGGACATATTATATCTTATTTAGTCATAAAATTCTGAAAATAGACATTTTAGACCAAGTTAAGAGATAAATATTAGAAATAATCTTATTTTCCGATTTTAAGTTTTTGTTCAATTTCTGCACTTTTATGTGAGGATCAGACATATTATAACTTATTTAGTCATAAAATGTCGAAAACAGACATTTTAGACCAAGTTATGAGCTAAAAGTATGAAATAATCATATTTTCCGATTTCATGTTTTTGTTCAATTTCTGCACTTTTATGTGAGGATCAGACATATTATAACTTATTTAGTCATAAAAAGTCGAAAACAGACATTTTAGACCAAGTTATGAGCTAAAAATATGAAATAATCTTATTTTCCGATTTTAAGTTTTTGTTCAATTTCTGCACTCTTATGTGTGAATTGGACATATTATAACTTATTTAGTCATAAAATTCTGAAAATTGACATTTTAGACCAAGTTAAGAGCTAAATATCAGAAATAATCTTATTCTCCGATTTTAGGTTTTTGCTCAATTTCTGCACTTTTATGTGTGGTTTGGACATATTATATATTATTTAGTCATAAAATGTTGAAAACAGACATATTAGACCAAGTTATGAACTAATACGAGATAATCTTATTTTCCGATTTTAAGTTTTTGTTCAATTTCTGCACTTTTATGTGTGAAATGGACATATTATAACTTATTTAGTCATAAAATTCTGAAAATAGACATTTTAGACCAAGTTAAGAGCTAAAAATTATAAATAATCTTACTTTCCGATTTTAAGTTTTTGTTCAATTTCTGCACTTTTATGTGTGGATTGGACATATTATAACTTATTTAGTCATAAAATGTTGAAACCAGATATTTTAGACCAAGTTATGAGCTAAAAGTATGAAATAATCTTATTTTCCGATTTAAAGTTTTTTTTTTCAATTTCTGCACTTTTATGTGTGAATTGGACATATTATAACTTTTTTAGTGATAAAACTCTGAAAATAGACATTTTAGCCCGAGTTATGAGCTAAAAATTAGAAATAATCTTATTTTCCGATTTGAAGTTTTTATTCAATTTCTGCACTTTTATGTGAGGATCAGACATATTATAACTTATTTAGTCATAAAATGCCGAAAACAGACATTTTAGACCATGTTATGAGCTAAAAGTATGAAATAATCTTATTTTCCGATTTCAAGTTTTTGTTCAATTTCTGCACTTTTATGTGAGGATCAGACATATTATAACTTATTTAGTCATAAAATGTCGAAAACAGACATTTTAGACCAAGTTATGAGCTAAAAATATGAAATAATCTTATTTTCCGATTTTAAGTTTTTGTTCAATTTCTGCACTTTTATGTGTGAAATGGACATATTATAACTTATTTAGTCATAAAATTCTGAAAATAGACATTTTAGACCAAGTTAAGAGCTAAATATTAGAAATAATCTTATTTTCCGATTTTAAGTTTTTGCTCAATTTCTGCACTTTTATGTGTGGTTAGGACATATTATATATTATTTAGTCATAAAATGTCGAAAACAAACATTTTAGACCAAGTTATGAGCTAAAAATATGAAATAATCTTATTTTCCGATTTTAAGTTTTTGTTCAATTTCTGCACTCTTATGTGTGAATTGGACATATTATAACTTATTTAGACATAAAATTCTGAAAATAGACATTTTAGACCAAGTTAAGAGCTAAATATCAGAAATAATCTTATTCTCCGATTTTAGGTTTTTGCTCAATTTCTGCACTTTTATGTGTGGTTTGGACATATTATATATTATTTAGTCATAAAATGTTGAAAACAGACATATTAGACCAAGTTATGAGCTAAAAATATGAAATAATCTTATTTTCCGATTTTAAGTTTTTGTTCATTTTCTGCACTTTTATGTGTAGATTGGACATATTATAACTTATTTAGTTATAAATTGTTGAAAACAGACATTCTACACCAAGTTATGAACTAAAAGTATGAAATAATCTTATTTTCCGATTTAAAGTTTTTTTCAATTTCTGCACTTTTATGTGTGAATAATCTTATTCTCCGATTTTAGGTTTTTGCTCAATTTCTGCACTTTTATGTGTGGTTTGGACATATTATATATTATTTAGTCATAAAATGTTGAAAACAGACATATTATAACTTATTTAGTGATAAAACTCTGAAAATAGACATTTTAGACCGAGTTATGAGCTAAAAATTAGAAATAATCTTATTTTCCGATTTCAAGTTTTTGTTCAATTTCTGCACTTTTATGTGAGGATCAGACATATTATAACTTATTTAGTCATAAAATTCTAAAAACAGACATTTTAGACCAAGTTATGAGCTAAAAATATGAAATAATCTTATTTTCCGATTTTAAGTTTTTGTTCAATTTCTGCACTCTTATGTGTGAATTGGACATATTATAACTTATTTAGTCATAAAATTCTGAAAATTGACATTTTAGACCAAGTTAAGAGCTAAATATCAGAAATAATCTTATTCTCCGATTTTAGGTTTTTGCTCAATATTATTTAGTCATAAAATGTTGAAAACAGACATATTAGACCAAGTTATGATCTAAAAATATGAAATAATCTTATTTTCCGATTTTAAGTTTCTGTTCATTTTCTGCACTTTTATGTGTGGATTGGACATATTATAACTAATTTAGTTATAAATTGTTGAAAACAGACATTTTAGACCAAGTTATGAGCTAAAAGTATGAAATAATCTTATTTTCCGATTTAAAGTTTTTTTCAATTTCTGCACTTTTATGTGTGAATTGGACATATTATAACTTATTTAGTGATAAAACTCTGAAAATAGACATTTTAGACCGAGTTATGAGCTAAAATTTAGAAATAATCTTATTTTCCGATTTCAAGTTTTTGTTCAATTTCTGCACTTTTATGTGAGGATCAGTCATATTATAACTTATTTAGTCATATAATGTCGAAAACAGACATTTTAGACCAAGTTATGAGCTAAAAGTATGAAATAATCTTATTTTCCGATTTCATGTTTTTGTTCAATTTCTGCACTTTTATGTGAGGATCAGACATATTATAACTTATTTAGTCATAAAATGTCGAAAACAGACATTTTAGACCAAGTTATGAGCTAAAAATATGAAATAATCTTATTTTCCGATTTTAAGTTTTTGTTCAATTTCGGCACTCTTATGTGTGAATTGGACATATTATAACTTATTTAGTCATAAAATTCTGAAAATTGACATTTTAGACCAAGTTAAGAGCTAAATATCAGAAATAATCTTATTCTCCGATTTTAGGTTTTTGCTCAATTTCTGCACTTTTATGTGTGGTTTGGACATATTATATATTATTTAGTCATAAAATGTTGAAAACAGACATATTAGACCAAGTTATGAACTATTACGAGATAATCTTATTTTCCGATTTTAAGTTTTTGTTCAATTTCTGCACTTTTATGTGTGAATTGGACATATTATAACTTATTCAGTCATAAAATGTTGAAACCAGATATTTTAGACCAAGTTATGAGCTAAAAGTATGAAATAATCTTATTTTCCGATTTAAAGTTTTTTTTTCAATTTCTGCACTTTTATGTGTGAATTGGACTTATTATAACTTATTTAGTCATGAAATGCTGAAAACAGACATTTCAGGCCAAGTATAGAGCTAAAAATTATAAATAATCTTATTTTCCGATTTAAAGTTTTTTCAATTTCTGCACTTTTATTTGTGAATTGGACATATTATAACTTATTTTGTGATAAAACTCTGAAAATAGACATTTTAGACCGAGTTAAGAGCTAAATATCAGAAATAATCTTAGTTTCCGATTTTAAGTTTTTGCTCAATTTCTGCACTTTTATGTGTGGTTTGGACATATTGTAGATTATTTAGTCATAAAATGTTGAAAACAGACATATTAGACCAAGTTGTGAGCTTAAGATATGAAATAATCTTATTTTCCGATTTTAAGTTTTTGTTCAATTTCTGTACTTTTATGTATGGATTGGACATATTATAACTTATTTAGTCATAAATTGTTGAAAACAGACATTTTAGACCAAGTTATGAGCTAAAAGTATGAAATAATCTTATTTTCCGATTTCAAGTTTTTTTTCAATTTCTGCACTTTTATGTGTGAATTGGACATATTATAACTTATTTAGTGATAAAACTTTGAAAATAGACATTTTAGACCGAGTTATGAGCTAAAAATTAGAAATAATCTTATTTTCCGACTTCAAGCATTTGTTCAATTTCTGCACTTTTATGTGAGGATCAGACATATTATAACTTATTTAGTCATAAAATGTTGAAAACAGACATATTAGACCAATTTATGAACTAAAAATACGAGATAATCTTATTTTCCGATTTTAAGTTTTTGTTCAATTTCTGCACTTTTATGTGTGAATTTGACATATTATAACTTATTTAGTCATAAAATTCTGAAAATAGACATTTTAGACCAAGTTAAGAGCTAAATATTAGAAATAATGTTATTTTCCGATTTTAAGTTTTTGCTCAATTTCTGCACTTTTATGTGTGAAATGGACTTATTATAACTTATTTAGTCATGAAATGCTGAAAACAGACATTTTAGACCAAGTAAAGAGCAAAAATTATAAATAATCTTATTTTCCGATTTTAAGTTTTTGCTCAATTTCTGCACTTTTATGTGTGGATTGGACATATTATAACATATTTAGTTATAATATGTTGATATGCTGAAAACAGACATTTTAGACCAAGTTATGAGCAAAAAGTATGAAATAATCTTATTTTCCGATTTAAAGCTTTTTTTCAATTTCTGCACTTTTATGTGTGAATTGGACATATTATAACTTATTTAGTGATAAAACTCTGAAAATAGACATTTTAGACCGAGTTATGACCTGAAGATTAGAAATAATCTTATTTTCCGATTTCAAGTTTTTTTTTCAATTTCTGCACTTTTATGTGAGGATTAGACATATTATAACTTAATTAGTCAATAAATGTCGAAAACAGACATTTTAGACCAAGTTATGAGCTAAAAATATGAAATAATCTTAATTTTCTATTTTAAGATTTTGTTCAATTTCTGCACTTTTATGAGTGAATTGGACGTATTATAACTTATTTAGTCATAAAATTCTGAAAACAGACATTTTAGACCAAGTAAAGAGCTAAAAATTATAAATAATCTTATTTTCCGATTTTAAGTTTTTGTTCAATTTCTGCACTTTTATGTGTGTATTGGACATATTATAACTTATTTAGTCATAAAATGTTGAAAACAGATATTTTAGACCAAGTTATGAGCTAAAAATATGAAATAATCTTATTTTCCGATTTTAAGTTTTTGTTCAATTTCTGCACTCTTATGTGTGAATTGGACATATTATAACTTATTTAGTCATAAAATTCTAAAAATAGACATTTTAGACCAAGCTAAGAGCTAAATATCAGAAATAATCTTATTCTCCGATTTTAGGTTTTTGCTCAATTTCTGCACTTTTATGTGTGGTTTGGACATATTATATATTATTTAGTCATGAAATGTTGAAAACAGACATATTAGACCAAGTTATGAGCTAAAAATATGAAATAATCTTATTTTCCGATTTTAAGTTTTTGTTCATTTTCTGCATTTTTATGTGTGGATTGGACATATCATAACTTATTTAGTTATAAATTGTTGAAAACAGACATTTTAGACCAAGTTATGAGCTAAAAGTATGAAATAATCTTATTTTCCGATTTAAAGTTTTTTTCAATTTCTGCACTTTTATGTGTGAATTGGACATATTATAACTTATTTAGTGATAAAACTCTGAAAATAGACATTTTAGACCGAGTTATGAGCTAAAAATTAGAAATAATCTTATTTTCCGATTTCAAGTTTTTGTTCAATTTCTGCACTTTTATGAGACGATCAGACATATTATAACTTATTTAGTCATAAAATGTCGAAAACAGACATTTTAGACCAAGTTATGAGCTAAAAGTATGAAATAATCTTATTTTCCGATTTCATGTTTTTGTTCAATTTCTGCACTTTTATGTGAGGATCAGTCATATTATAACTTATTTAGTCATAAAATGTCGAAAACAGACATTTTAGACCAAGTTATGAGCTAAAAATATGAAATAATCTTATTTTCCGATTTTAAGTTTTTGTTCAATTTCTGCACTCTTATGTGTGAATTGGACATATTATAACTTATTTAGTCATAAAATTCTGAAAATTGACATTTTAGACCAAGTTAAGAGCTAAATATCAGAAATAATCTTATTCTCCGATTTTAGGTTTTTGCTCAATTTCTGCACTTTTATGTGTGGTTTGGAAATATTATATATTATTTAGTCATAAAATGTTGAAAACAGACATATTAGACCAAGTTATGAACTAATACGAGATAATCTTATTTTCCGATTTTAAGTTTTTGTTCAATTTCTGCACTTTTATGTGTGAATTGGACATATTATAACTTATTTAGTCATAAAATTCAGAAAATAGACATTTTAGACCAAGTTAAGAGCTAAAAATTATAAATAATCTTACTTTCCGATTTTAAGTTTTTGTTCAATTTCTGCACTTTTATGTGTGGATTGGACATATTATAACTTATTTAGTCATAAAATGTTGAAACCAGATATTTTAGACCAAGTTATGAGCTAAAAGTATGAAATAATCTTATTTTCCGATTTAAAGTTTTTTTTTCAATTTCTGAACTTTAATGTGTGAATTGGACATATTATAACTTTTTTAGTGATAAAACTCTGAAAATAGACATTTTAGCCCGAGTTATGAGCTAAAAATTAGAAATAATCTTATTTTCCGATTTGAAGTTTTTATTCAATTTCGGCACATTTATGTGAGGATCAGACATATTATAACTTATTTAGTCATAAAATTCCGAAAACAGACATTTTAGACCATGTTATGAGCTAAAAGTATGAAATAATCTTATTTTCCGATTTCAAGTTTTTGTTCAATTTCTGCACTTTTATGTGAGGATCAGACATATTATAACTTATTTAGTCATAAAATGTCGAAAACAGACATTTTAGACCAAGTTATGAGCTAAAAATATGAAATAATCTTATTTTCCGATTTTCAGTTTTTGTTCAATTTCTGCACTTTTATGTGTGATTTGGACATATTATATCTTATTCAGTCATAAAATTCTGAAAATAGACATTTTAGACCAAGTTAAGAGCTAAATATTAGAAATAATCTTATTTTCCGATTTTAAGTTTTTGTTCAATTTCTGCACTTTTATGTGAGGATCAGACATATTATAACTTATTTAGTCATAAAATGTCGAAAACAGACATTTTAGACCAAGTTATGAGCTAAAAGTATGAAATAATCATATTTTCCGATTTCATGTTTTTGTTCAATTTCTGCACTTTTATGTGAGGATCAGACATATTATAACTTATTTAGTCATAAAAAGTCGAAAACAGACATTTTAGACCAAGTTATGAGCTAAAAATATGAAATAATCTTATTTTCCGATTTTAAGTTTTTGTTCAATTTCTGCACTCTTATGTGTGAATTGGACATATTATAACTTATTTAGTCATAAAATTCTGAAAATTGACATTTTAGACCAAGTTAAGAGCTAAATATCAGAAATAATCTTATTTCCCGATTTTAGGTTTTTGCTCAATTTCTGCACTTTTATGTGTGGTTTGGACATATTATATATTATTTAGTCTTAAAATGTTGAAAACAGACATATTAGACCAAGTTATGAACTAATACGAGATAATCTTATTTTCCGATTTTAAGTTTTTGTTCAATTTCTGCACTTTTATGTGTGAAATGGACATATTATAACTTATTTAGTCATAAAATTCTGAAAATAGACATTTTAGACCAAGTTAAGAGCTAAAAATTATAAATAATCTTACTTTCCGATTTTAAGTTTTTGTTCAATTTCTGCACTTTTATGTGTGGATTGGACATATTATAACTTATTTAGTCATAAAATGTTGAAACCAGATATTTTAGACCAAGTTATGAGCTAAAAGTATGAAATAATCTTATTTTCCGATTTAAAGTTTTTTTTTTCAATTTCTGCACTTTTATGTGTGAATTGGACATATTATAACTTTTTTAGTGATAAAACTCTGAAAATAGACATTTTAGCCCGAGTTATGAGCTAAAAATTAGAAATAATCTTATTTTCCGATTTGACTCATAATTTGGTCTAAAATGTTTGTTTTCGACATTTTATGACTAAATAAGTTATAATATGTCTAATCCTCACATAAAATTGCAGAAATTGAACAAAATCTTGAAATCGGAAAATAAGATTATTTCTAATTTTCAGCTGATAACTCGGTCTAAAATGTCTATTTTCAGAGTTTTATCACTAAATAAGTTATAATATGTCCAATACACACATAAAAGTGAAAATTTACCCCCTCCCAGTTATTCCAGAACGTGGCGGTTCCTATGGGATTCGCGCAGCCGACGATTTTTTATGTTTAATCCCATCGTTGAGGCTATCTTTAAGTTTTTGAATTTTTTCGATATCTCTTTTCGTTCTCTAAAAAAAATAATTGCATTTTTTTTCAACCCTCTATATTTAAAAAATGGTAAGAGATGAAGAATTCTAAACCGGCTGGTCATCTGCTCCCTTCCTCAAAGAACATTTAAAAAAAAATTCAAAGAAATTCATTCCACACAAACCGAGAAAAACCGAAATGAATATCCACCTCCTTAATTTCCATATGCTTTTAGTATGAATTGGACATATTATAACTTATTTAGTGATAAAACTCTGAAAATAGACATTTTAGACCGAGTTATGAGCTAAAAATAAGAAAAAATCTTATTTTCCGATTTCAAGTTTTTGTTCAAATTCTGCACTTCTATGTGAGAATTAGACATATTATAACTTATTTAGTCATAAAATGTCGAAAACAGACATTTTAGACCAATTATGAGATAAAATATGAAATAATCTTATTTTCCGATTTTATGTTTTTGTTCAATTTCTGCACTTTTATGTGTGAATTGGACATATTATAACTTATTTTATCATAAAATTCTGAAAATAGACATTTTAGACCAAGTTATGAGCTAAATATTAGAAATAATCTTATTTTCCGATTTCAAGTTTTCGCTCAAATTCTGCACTTTTATGTGTGGTTTGGACATATTATATATTATTTAGTCATAAAATGTTGAAAACAGACATATTAGACCAAGTTATGAGCTAAAAATATGAAATAATCTTATTTTCCGAATTAAGTTTTTGTTCAATTTCTGCACTTTTATGTGTGGATTGGACATATTATAACTTATTTAGTCATGAAATGTTGAAAACAGACATTTTAGACCAAGTTATGAGCTAAAAGTATGAAATAATCTTATTATCCGATTTAAAGTTTTTTTTCAATTTCTGCACTTTTATGTGTGAATTGGACATATTATAACTTATTTAGTGATAAAACTCTGAAAATAGACATCTTAGACCGAGTTATGGGCTAAAAATTAGAATTAATCTTATTTTCCGATTTTAAGTTTTTGTTCAATTTCTACACCTTTATGTGAGTATCAGACATATTGTAACTTATTTAGTCATAAAATGTCGAAAACAGACATTTTAGACCAAGTTAAGAGCTAAATATTAGAAATAATCTTATTTTTCGATTTTAAGTTTTTGCTCAATTTCTGCACTTTTATGTGTGGATTGGACATATTATAACTTATTTAGTCATAAAATGTCGAAAACAGACATTTTAGACCAAGTTATGAGCTAAAAATATGAAATAATCTTATTTTCCGATTTTAAGTTTTTGTTCAATTTCTGCACTTTTATGTGTGAATTGAACATATTATAACTTATTCAGTCATAAAATTCTGAAAATAGACATTTTAGACCAAGTTAAAAGCTAAATATTAGAAATAATCTTATTTTCCGATTTTAAGTTTTTGCTCAATTTCTGCACTTTTATGTGTGAATTGGACTTATTATAACTTATTTAGTCATGAAATGCTGAAAACGGACTTTTTAGACCAAGTAAAGAGCTAAAAATTATAAATAATCTTATATTCCGATTTTGAGTTTTTGTTCAATTTCTGCACTTTTATGTGTGAATTGGACATATTATAACTTATTTAGTAATAAAATTCTGAAAATAGACATCTTAGACCAAGTTAAGAGCTAAATATTAGAAATAATCTTATTTCCGATTTTAAGTTTTTGCTCAATCTCTGCACTTTTATGTGTGGTTAGGACATATTATATATTATTTAGTCATAAAATGTTGAAAACAGACATATTAGACCAAGTTATGAACTAAAAATATGAAATAATCTTATTTTCCGATTTTAAGTTTCTGTTCAATTTCTGCACTTTTATGTGTGGATTGGACATATTATAACTTATTTAGTCATAAAATTCTGAAAATAGACATTTTAGACCAAGTTAAGAGCTAAATATTAGAAATAATCTTATTTTTCGATTTTAAGTTTTTGCTCAATTTCTGCACTTTTATGAGTGGATTGGACATATTATAACTTATTTAGTCATAAAATGTCGAAAACAGACATTTTAGACCAATTATGAGCTAAAAATATGAAATAATCTTATTTTCCGATTTTATGTTTTTGTTCAATTTCTGCACTTTTATGTGTGAATTGGACATATTATAACTTATTTAGTCATAGAATTCTGAAAAAAGACATTTTAGACCAAGTAAAGAGCTAAAAATTATAAATAAATCTTATTCTCCGATTTTAAGTTTTTGTTCAATTTCTGCTCTTTTATGTGTTAATTGGACATATTATAACTTATTTAGTCATAAAATTCTGAAAATAGATATTTTAGACCAAGTTAAGAGCTAAAGAAATTATCTTTTTTCCGATTTCATGTTTTTGCTCAATTTCTGCACTTTTATGTGTGGATTGCACATATTATAACTTATTTAGTCATAAAATGTTGAAAACAGACATTTTAGACCAAGTTATGAGCTAAAAGTATGAAATAATCTTATTTTCCGATTTAAAGTTTTTTATCAATTTCTGCACTTTGAAAAAAATAGAAGGAATTATCCGATCGCGATGAAAATTCATACACTTATTAAAGAAAATAGAGCGATCAAGAACGTTTTTTCCAATTTTGAGTATCTTTTTTCATTTTTGAGATATTAAAAGTCATATTGTAGAAGTGTGCAGGAAGCAAGCTTATTTTCGACCAGTGATGAGCTACCCGAAATATTAGAGATAGAGCCCTAGTGTGAGTGAATGAATGTTTAAGAAATGTCCAAATAATGTTTTGAGAAAAAAATCAACCCTCTAGGACCAACCATAACAGAGATATAAAATTTCAAATTCGAACGTTTTTTACTTGATTGAAACTTGTGATAAAATTCAGAAATTTCATCCCTCAAATTTAAACGTTCGTAGCGCCCTTATTAAAGGGATATTTGAGAAAAACCTAGCTTATAACACGACAGATTTTGTCAGCTTTGTAATGGATTAAAAAATTCTGAGATATTTTCATGGCTTCATAGATTGATTGAATGTCCCGTTTGAGCATGTTTTTCGCACCGAAAATTTGCCCCCTCCCAGTTATTCCAGAACGTGGCGGTTCCTATGGGATTCGCGCAGCCGACGATTTTTTATGTTTAATCCCATCGTTGAGGCTATCTTTAAGCTTTTGAAATTTTTCGATATCTCTTTTCGTTCAATAAAAAAAATTATTGCATTTTTTTTCAACCCTCTATATTTAAAAAATGGTAAGAGATGAAGAATATTAAACCGGCTGGTCATCTGCTCCCTACCTCAAAGAACATTTAAAAAAAATTCAAAAAAATTCATTCAACACAAACCGAGAAAACCGAAATGAAATATCCACCTCCTTAATTTCCATATGGTTTTAGTATGAATTGGACATATTAGAACTTATTTAGTGATAAAACTCTGAAAATAGACATTTTAGACCGAGTTATGAGCTAAAAATAAGAAAAAATCTTATTTTCCGATTTCAAGTTTTTGTTCAATTTCTGCACTTTTATGTGAGGATTAGACATATTATAACTTATTTAGTCATAAAATGTCGAAAACAGACATTTTAGACCAATTATGAGCTAAAAATATGAAATAATCTTATTTTCCTATTTTATGTTTTTGTTCAATTTCTGCACTTTTTATGTGTGAATTGGACATATTATAACTTATTTTATCATAAAATTCTGAAAATAGACATTTTAGACCTAGTTATGAGCTAAATATTAGAAATAATCTTATTTTCCGATTTTAAGTTTTTGCTCAAATTCTGCACTTTTATGTGTGGTTTGGACATAATATATATTATTTAAGTCATAAAATGTTGAAAACAGACATATTAGACCAAGTTATGAGCTAAAAATATGAAATAATCTTATTTTCCGATTTTAAGTTTTTGTTCAATTTCTGCACTTTATGTGTGGATTGGACATATTATAACTTATTTAGTCATGAAATGTTGAAAACAGAGATTTTAGACCAAGTTATGATCTAAAAGTATGAAATAATCTTATTATCCGATTTAAAGTTTTTTTTCAATTTCTGCAATTTTATGTGTGAATTGGACATATTATAACTTATTTAGTGATAAAACTCTGAAAATAGACATCTTAGACCGAGTTATGAGCTAAAAATTAGAATTAATCTTATTTTCCGATTTTAAGTTTTTGTTCAATTTCTACACCTCTATGTGAGTATCAGACATATTGTAACTTATTTAGTCATAAAATGTCGAAAACAGACATTTTAGACCAAGTTATGAGCTAAAAGTATGAAATAATCTTATTTTCCGATTTTAAGTTTTTGTTCAATATCTACACTTTTATGTGTGATTTGGACATATTATAACTTATTTAGTAATAAAATTCTGAAAATCGACATTTTAGACCAAGTTAAGAGCTAAATATTAGAAATAATCTTATTTTCCGATTTTAAGTTTTTGCTCAATTTCTGCACTTTTATGTGTGGTTAGGACATATTATAAATTATTTAGTCATAAAATGTTGAAAACAGACATATTAGACCAAGTAATTAACTAAAAATATGAAATAATCTTATTTTCCGATTTTAAGTTTTTGTTCATTTTCTGCACTTTTATGTGTGAATTGGACATATTATAACTTATTTAGTCATAAAATTCTGAAAATAGACATTTTAGACCAAGTTAAGAGCTAAATATTAGAAATAATCTTATTTTTCGATTTTAAGTTTTTGCTCAATCTCTGCACTTTTATGTGTGGATTGGACATATTATAACTTATTTAGTCATAAAATGTCGAAAACAGACATTTTAGACCAAGTTATGAGGTAAAAATATGAAATAATCTTATTTTTCGATTTTAAGTTTTTGCTCAATTTCTGCACTTTTATGTGTGGATTGGACATATAACTTATTTAGTCATAAAATGTCGAAAACAGACATTTTAGACCAAGTTAAGAGCTAAAGAAAAAATCTTTTTTTCCGATTTCATGTTTTTGCTCAATTTCTGCACTTTTATGTGTGATTGGACATATTATAACTTATTTAGTCATAAAATGTTGAAAACAGACATTTTAGACCAAGTTATGAGCTAAAAGTATGAAATAATCTTATTTTCCGATTTAAAGTGTTTATCAATTTCTGCACTTTGAAAAAAAATAGAAGGAATTATCCGATCGCGATGAAAATTCATACACTTATTAAAGAAAATAGAGCGATCAAGAACGTTTTTTCCAATTTTGAGTATCTTTTTTCGTTTTTGAGATATTAAAAGTCATATTGTAGAAGTGTGCAGGAAGCAAGCTTATTTTCGACCAGTGATGAGCTACCCGAAATATTAGAGATAGAGCCCTAGTGTGAGTGAATGAATGTTTAAGAAATGTCCAAATAATGTTTTGAGAAAAAAATCAACCCTCTAGGACCAACCATAACAGAGATATAAAATTTCAAATTCGAACGTTTTTTACTTGATTGAAACTTGTGATAAAATTCAGAAATTTCATCCCTCAAATTTAA
This sequence comes from Crioceris asparagi, assembly GCA_958507055.1. Classification (NCBI taxonomy): domain Eukaryota; kingdom Metazoa; phylum Arthropoda; class Insecta; order Coleoptera; family Chrysomelidae; genus Crioceris; species Crioceris asparagi. Next base: position 94,087 of record CAUEHI010000044.1, read on the forward strand.
ACGTTCGTAGCGCCCTTATTAAAGGGATATTTGAGAAAAAACCTAGCTTATAACACGACAGATTTTGTCAGCTTTGTAATGGATTAAAAAATTCTGAGATATTTTCATGGCTTCATAGATAGATTGAATGTCCCGTTTGAGCATGTTTTTCGCACCGAAAATTTACCCCCTCCCAGTTATTCCAGAACGTGGCGGTTCCTATGGGATTCGCGCAGCCGACGATTTTTTATGTTTAATCCCATTGTTGAGGCTATCTTTATGCTTTTGAAATTTTTCGATATCTCTTTTCGTTCAATAAAAAAAATTATTGCATTTTTTTTCAACCCTCTATATTTAAAAAATGGTAAGAGATGAAGAATATTAAACCGGCTGGTCATCTGCTCCCTACCTCAAAGAACATTTAAAAAAAAAATTCAAAAAATTCATTCAACACAAACCGAGAAAAACCGAAATGAATATCCACCTCCTTAATTTCCATATGGTTTTAGTATGAATTGGACATATTAGAACTTATTTAGTGATAAAACTCTGAAAATAGACATCTTAGACCGAGTTATGAGCTAAAAATTAGAATTAATTTTCCGATTTTAAGTTTTTGTTCAATTTCTACACCTTTATGTGAGTATCAGACATATTGTAACTTATTTAGTCATAAAATGTCGAAAACAGACATTTTAGACCAAGTTATGAGCTAAAAGTATGAAATAATCTTATTTTCCGATTTAAGTTTTTGTTCAATATCTACACTTTTATGTGTGATTTGGACATATTATAACTTATTTAGTAATAAAATTCTGAAAATAGACATTTTAGACCAAGTTAAGAGCTAAATATTAGAAATAATCTTATTTTCCGATTTTAAGTTTTTGCTCAATTTCTGCACTTTTATGTGTGGTTAGGACATATTATAAATTATTTAGTCATAAAATGTTGAAAACAGACATATTAGACCAAGTAATGAACTAAAAATATGAAATAATCTTATTTTCCGATTTTAAGTTTTTGTTCAATTTCTGCACTTTTATGTGTGAATTGGACATATTATAACATATTTAGTCATAAAATTCTGAAAATAGACATTTTAGACCAAGTTAAGAGCTAAATATTAGAAATAATCTTATTTTTCGATTTTAAGTTTTTGCTCAATCTCTGCACTTTTATGTGTGGATTGGACATATTATAACTTATTTAGTCATAAAATGTCGAAAACAGACATTTTAGACCAAGTTATGAGGTAAAAATATGAAATAATCTTATTTTTCGATTTTAAGTTTTTGCTCAATTTCTGCACTTTTATGTGTGGATTGGACATATTATAACTTATTTAGTCATAAAATGTCGAAAACAGACATTTTAGACCAAGTTAAGAGCTAAAGAAATAATCTTTTTTTCCGATTTCATGTTTTTGCTCAATTTCTGCACTTTTATGTGTGGATTGGACATATTATAACTTATTTAGTCATAAAATGTTGAAAACAGACATTTTAGACCAAGTTATGAGCTAAAAGTATGAAATAATCTTATTTTCCGATTTAAAGTTTTTATCAATTTCTGCACTTTGAAAAAAAATAGAAGGAATTATCCGATCGCGATGAAAATTCATACACTTATTAAAGAAAATAGAGCGATCAAGAACGTTTTTTCCAATTTTGGGTATCTTTTTTCGTTTTTGAGATATTAAAAGTCATATTGTAGAAGTGTGCAGGAAGCAAGCTTATTTACGACCAGTGATGAGCTACCCGAAATATTAGAGATAGAGCCCTAGTGTGAGTGAATGAATGTTTAAGAAATGTCCAAATAATGTTTTGAGAAAAAAATCAACCCTCTAGGACCAACCATAACAGAGATATAAAATTTCAAATTCGAACGTTTTTTACTTGATTGAAACTTGTGATAAAATTCAGAAATTTCATCCCTCAAATTTAAACGTTCGTAGCGCCCTTATTAAAGGGATATTTGAGAAAAAACCTAGCTTATAACACGACAGATTTTGTCAGCTTTGTAATGGATTAAAAAATTCTGAGATATTTTCATGGCTTCATAGATTGATTGAATGTCCCGTTTGAGCATGTTTTTCGCACCGAAAATTTACCCCCTCCCAGTTATTCCAGAACGTGGCGGTTCCTATGGGATTCGCGCAGCCGACGATTTTTTATGTTTAATCCCATCGTTGAGGCTATCTTTAAGCTTTTGAAATTTTTCTATATCTCTTTTCGTTCTCTAAAAAAAATTATTGCATTTTTTTCAACCCTCTATATTTAAAAAATGGTAAGAGATGAAGAATATTAAACCGGCTGGTCATCTGCTCCCTACCTCAAAGAACATTTAAAAAAAAAATTCAAAAAAATTCATTCAACACAAACCGAGAAAAACCGAAATGAATATCCACCTCCTTAATTTCCATATGGTTTTAGTATGAATTGGACATATTAGAACTTATTTAGTGATAAAACTCTGAAAATAGACATTTTAGACCGAGTTATGAGCTAAAAATAAGAAAAAATCTTATTTTCCGATTTCAAGTTTTTGTTCAATTTCTGCACTTTTATGTGAGGATTAGACATATTATAATTTATTTAGTCATAAAATGTCGAAAACAGACATTTTAGACCAATTATGAGCTAAAAATATGAAATAATCTTATTTTCCGATTTTATGTTTTTGTTCAATTTCTGCACTTTTATGTGTGAATTGGACATATTATAACTTATTTTATCATAAAATTCTGAAAATAGACATTTTAGACCAAGTTATGAGCTAAATATTAGAAATAATCTTATTTTCCGATTTTAAGTTTTTGCTCAGATTCTGCACTTTTATGTGTGGTTTGGACATATTATATATTATTTAGTCATAAAATGTTGAAAACAGACATATTAGACCAAGTTATGAGCTAAAAATATGAAATAATCTTATTTTCCGATTTTAAGTTTTTGTTCAATTTCTGCACTTTTATGTGTGGATTGGACATATTATAACTTATTTACTCATGAAATGTTGAAAACAGAGATTTTAGACCAAGTTATGAGCTAAAAGTATGAAATAATCTTATTATCCGATTTAAAGTTTTTTTTCAATTTCTGCAATTTTATGTGTGAATTGGACATATTATAACTTATTTAGTGATAAAACTCTGAAAATAGACATCTTAGACCGAGTTATGAGCTAAAAATTAGAATTAATCTTATTTTCCGATTTTAAGATTTTGTTCAATTTCTACACCTTTATGTGAGTATCAGACATATTGTAACTTATTTAGTCATAAAATGTCGAAAACAGACATTTTAGACCAAGTTATGAGCTAAAAGTATGAAATAATCTTATTTTCCGATTTTAAGTTTTTGTTCAATATCTACACTTTTATGTGTGATTTGGACATATTATAACTTATTTAGTAATAAAATTCTGAAAATAGACATTTTAGACCAAGTTAAGAGCTAAATATTAGAAATAATCTTATTTTCCGATTTTAAGTTTTTGCTCAATTTCTGCACTTTTATGTGTGGTTAGGACATATTATAAATTATTTAGTCATAAAATGTTGAAAACAGACATATTAGACCAAGTAATGAACTAAAAATATGAAATAATCTTATTTTCCGATTTTAAGTTTTTGTTCAATTTCTGCACTTTTATGTGTGAATTGGACATATTATAACTTATTTAGTCATAAAATTCTGAAAATAGACATTTTAGACCAAGTTAAGAGCTAAATATTAGAAATAATCTTATTTTTCGATTTTAAGTTTTTGCTCAATTTCTGCACTTTTATGTGTGGATTGGACATATTATAACTTATTTAGTCATAAAATGTCGAAAACGGACATTTTAGACCAAGTTATGAGGTAAAAATATGAAATAATCTTATTTTCCGATTTTAAGTTTTTGTTCAATTTCTGCACTTTTATGTGTGAATTGGACATATTAAAACTTATTTAGTCATAAAATTCTGAAAATAGACATTTTAGACCAAGTTAAGAGCTAAATATTAGAAATAATCTTATTTTCCGATTTTAAGTTTCTGCTCAATATCTGCACTTTTATGTGTGAATTGGACTTATTATAACTTATTTAGTCATGAAATGCTGAAAACGGACTTTTTAGACCAAGTAAAGAGCTAAAAATTATACATAATCTTATATTCCGATTTTAAGTTTTTGTTCAATTTCTGCACTTTTATGTGTGGATTGGACATATTATAACTTATTTAGTGATAAAACTCTGAAAATAGACATTTTAGACCGAGTTATCAGCTAAAAATTAGAAATAATCTTATTTTCCGATTTCAAGTTTTTGTTCAATTTCTGCAATTTTATGTGAGGATTAGACATATTATAACTTATTTAGTCATAAAATGTCGAAAACAAACATTTTAGACCAAGTTATGAGCTAAAAATATGAAATAATCTTATTTTCCGATTTTAAGTTTTTGTTCAATTTCTGCACTTTGAAAAAAAATAGAAGGCATTATCCGATCGCGATGAAATTTCATACGCTTATTAAAGAAAATAGAGCAATCAAGAACGCTTTTTCCAATTTTGAATATCTTTTTTCGTTTTTGAGATATTAAAAGTCATATTGTAGAAGTGTGCAGGAAGAAAGCTTATTTTCGACCAGTGATGAGCTACCCGAAATATTAGAGATAGAGCCCTAGTATGAGTGAATGAAAGTTTAAGAAATGTCCAAATAATGTTTTGAAAAAAAAATCAACCCTCTAGGACCTACCATAACCGAGATATAAAATTTCAAATTCGAACGTTTTTTACTTGATTGGAACTTGTGATAAAATTCAGAAATTTCATCCCTCAAATTTAAACGCTCGTAGCGCCCTTATGAAAGGGATATTTGAGAAAAAACCTAGCTTATAGCAAGACAGATTTTATCAGCTTTGTAATGGATTAAAAAATTCTGAGATATGTTCATGGCTTCATAGATTGATTGAATGTCCCGTTTGAGCATGTTTTTCGCACCGAAAATTTACCCCCTCCCAGTTATTCCATAACGAGGCGGTTCCTATGGGATTCGCGCAGCCGACGATTTTTTATGTTTAATCCCATCGTTGAGGCTATCTTTAAGCTTTTGAATTTTTTCGATGTCTCTTTTCGTTCTCTCAAAAAAAAAAATTGCATTTTTTTTCAACCCTTTATATTTAAAAAATGGTAAGGGATGAAGAATTCTAAGCCGGCTGGTCATCTGCTCCCTACCTCAAAGAACATTTAAAAAAAAAATCAAAAAAATTCATTCAACACAAACCGAGAAAAACCGAAATGAATATCCACCTCCTTAATTTCCTTATGCTTTTAGTATGAATTGGACATATTATAACTTATTTAGTGATAAAACTCTGAAAATAGACATTTTAGACCGAGTTATGAGCTAAAAATAAGAAAAAATCTTATTTTCCGATTTCAAGTTTTTGTTCAATTTCTGCACTTTTATGTGAGGATTAGACATATTATAACTTATTTAGTCATAAAATGTCGAAAACAGACATTTTAGACCAATTATAAGCTAAAAATATGAAATAATCTTATTTTCCGATTTTATGTTTTTGTTCAATTTCTGCACTTTTATGTGTGAATTGGACATATTATAACTTATTTTATCATAAAATTCTGAAAATAGACATTTTAGACCAAGTTATGAGCTAAATATTAGAAATAATCTTATTTTCCGATTTCAAGTTTTTGCTCAAATTCTGCACTTTTATGTGAGGATTAGACATATTATAACTTATTTAGTCATAAAATGTCGAAAACAGACATTTTAGACCAATTATGAGCTAAAAATATGAAATAATCTTATTTTCCGATTTTATGTTTTTGTTCAATTTCTGCACTTTTATGTGTGAATTGGACATATTATAACTTATTTTATCATAAAATTCTGAAAATAGACATTTTAGACCAAGTTATGAGCTAAATATTAGAAATAATCTTATTTTCCGATTTCAAGTTTTTGCTCAAATTCTGCACTTTTATGTGTGGTTTGGACATATTATATATTATTTAGTCATAAAATGTTGAAAACAGACATATTAGACCAAGTTATGAGCTAAAAATATGAAATAATCTTATTTTCCGATTTTAAGTTTTTGTTCAATTTCTGCACTTTTATGTATGGATCGGACATATTATAACTTATTTAGTCATGAAATGTTGAAAACAGACATTTTAGACCAAGTTATGAGCTAAAAGTATGAAATAATCTTATTATACGATTTAAAGGTTTTTTTCAATTTCTGCACTTTTATGTGTGAATTGGACATATTATAACTTATTTAGTGATAAAACTCTAAAAATAGACATCTTAGACCGAGTTATGAGCTAAAAATTGGAATTAATCTTATTTTCCGATTTTAAGTTTTTGTTCAATTTCTACATCTTTATGTGAGTATCAGTCATATTGTAACTTATTTAGTCATAAAAAGTCGAAAACAGACATTTTAAACCAAGTTATGAGCTAAAAATATGAAATAATCTTATTTTCCGATTTTAAGTTTTTGTTCAATATCTACACTTTTATGTGTGATTTGTACATATTATAACTTATTTAGTAATAAAATTCTGAAAATAGACAAGTTAGACCAAGTTAAGAGCTAAATATTAGAAATAATCTTATTTTCCGATTTTAAGTTTTTGCTCAATTTCTGCACTTTTATGTGTGGTTAGGACATATTATATATTATTTAGTCATAAAATGTTGAAAACAGACATATTAGACCAAGTTATGAACTAAAAATATGAAATAGTCTTATTTTCCGATTTTAAGTTTTTGTTCAATTTCTGCACTTTTATGTGTGAATTGGACATATTATAACTTATTTAGTCATAAAATTCTGAAAATAGACATTTTAGACCAAGTTAAGAGCTAACTATTAGAAATAATCTTATTTTTCGATTTTAGGTTTTTGCTCAATTTCTGCACTTTTATGTGTGGATTGGACATATTATAACTTATTTAGTCATAAAATTCTGAAAATAGACATTTTAGACCAAGTTAGGAGCTAAATATTAGAAATAATCTTATTTTCCGATTTTGAGTTTTTGCTCAATTTCTGTTCTTTTATGTGTGAATTGGACTTATTATAACTTATTTCGTCATGAAATGCTGAAAACGGACTTTTTAGACCAAGTAAAGAGCTAAAAGTTATAAATAATCTTATATTCCGATGTTAAGTTTTTGTTCAATTTCTGCACTTTTATGTGTGGATTGGACATATTATAACTTATTTAGTGATAAAACTCTGAAAATAGACATTTTAGACCGAGAAATCAGCTAAAAATTAGAAATAATCTTATTTTCCGATTTCAAGTTTTTGTTCAATTTCTGCAATTTTATGTGAGGATTAGACATATTATAACTTATTTAGTCATAAAATGTCGAAAACAAACATTTTAGACCAAGCTATGAGCTAAAAGTATGAAATAATCTTATTTTCCGATTTAAAGTTTTTATCAATTTCTGCACTTTGAAAAAAAATAGAAGGAATTATCCGATCGCGATGAAATTTCATACACTTATTAAAGTAAATAGAGCGATCAAGAACGTTTTTTCCAATTTTGAATATCTTTTTTCGTTTTTGAGATATTAAAAGTCATATTGTAGAAGTGAGCAGTAAGCAAGCTTATTTTCGACCAGTGATGAGCTACCCGAAATATTAGAGATAGAGCCCTAGTATGAGTGAATGAAAGTTTAAGAAATGTCCAAATAATGTTTTGAAAACAAAATCAACCCTCTAGGACCTACCATAACCGAGATATAAAATTTCAAATTCGAACGTTTTTTACTTGATTGAAACTTGTGATAAAATTCAGAAATTTCATCCCTCAAATTTAAACGCTCGTAGCGCCCTTATGAAAGGGATATTTGAGAAAAAACCTAGCTTATAGCAAGACAGATTTTATCAGCTTTGTAATGGATTAAAAGATTCTGAGATATTTTCATGGCTTCATAGATTGATTGAATGTCCCGTTTGAGCATGTTTTTCGCACCGAAAATTTACCCCCTCCCAGTTATTCCATAACGTGGCGGTTCCTATGGGATTCGCGCAGCCGACGATTTCTTATGTTTAATCCCATCGTTGGGGCTATCTTTAAGCTTTTGAATTTCTTCGATGTCTCTTTTCGTTCTCTCAAAAAAAAATTTTTTTTCAACCCTTTATATTTAAAAAATGGTAAGGGATGAAGAAGTCTAAGCCGGCTGGTCATCTGCTCCCTACCTCAAAGAACATTTGAAAAAAGTTCAAAAAAATTCATTCAACACAAACCGAGAAAAACCGAAATGAATATCCACCTCCTTAATTTCCTTATGGTTTTAGTATGAATTGGACATATTAGAACTTATTTAGTGATAAAACTCTGAAAATAGACATTTCAGAATTTTATGACTAAATAAGTTATAATATGTCCAATTCACACATAAAAGTGCAGAAATTGAACAAAAACTTGAAATCGGAAAATAAGATTATTTCTAATTATTAGCTCATAACTCGTCTAAAATGTCTATTTTCAGAGTTTTATCACTAAATAAGTTATAATATGTCCAACTCACACATAAAAGTGTAGAAATTGGAAGAAAAAAAAATCGAAAAATAAGATTATTTCATACTTTTAGCTCATAACTTGGTCTAAAATGTCTGTTTTCAACATTTTATGACTAAATAAATTATAATATGTCCAATCCACACATAAAATTGCAGAAATTGAACAAAAACTTAAAATCGGAAAATAAGATTATTTATAATTTATAGCTCTTTACTTGGTCTAAAATGTCTGTTTTCAGCATTTCATGACTAAATAAGTTATAAGTCCAATTCACTCATAAAAATGCAGAAATTGAGCAAAAACTTAAAATCGGAAAATAAGATTATTTCTAATATCTAGCTCTTAACTTGATCTAAAATGCCTGTTTTCAACATTTTATGACTAAATAATATATAATATGTCCAATTCACACATAAAAGTGCAGAAATTGAACAAAAACTTAAAGTCGAAGAATAAGATTATTTATAATTTTTAGCTCATTACTTGGTCTAAAATGTCTATTTTCAGAATTCTATGACTAAATAAGTTATAATATGTCCAATTCCCACATAAAAGTGCAGAAATTGAACAAAAACTTAAAATCGGAAAATAAGATTATTTCATATTTTTAGCTCATAACTTGCTCTAAAATGTCTGTTTTCGACATTTTTTGACTAAATAAGTTATAATATGTCTAATCCTCACATAAAAGTGCAGAAATTGAACAAAAACTTGTAATCGGAAAATAAGATTATTTCTAATTTTTAGCTCATAACTCTGTCTAAAATGTCTATTTTCAGAGTTTTATCACTAAATAAGTTATAATATGTCCAATTCACACATAAAAGTGCAGAGATTGAACAAAAAACTTGAAATCGGAAAATAAGAATATTTCATATTTTTAGCTCATAACTTGGTCTAACATGTCTGTTTTCAACATTTTATGACTAAATAATATATAATATGTCCAAACCACACATAAAAGTGCAGAAATTGAGCAAAAACTTAAAATCGGAAAATAAGATTATTTCATACTTTTAGCTCATAACTTGGTCTAAAATGTCTGTTTTCAACATTTTATGACTAAATAATATATAATATGTCCAAACCACACATAAAAGTGCAGAAATTGAGAAAAAATTTAAAATCGGAAAATAAGATTATTCCTAATATTTAGCTCTTATTTTGGTCTAAAATGTCTATTTTCAGCATTTCATGACTAAATAAGTTTTAATAAGTCCAATTCACACATAAAAGTGCAGATAATGAGCAATAACTTAAAATCGGAAAATAATATTATTTCTAATATTTAGCTCTTAACTTGGTCTAAAATGTATATTTTCAGAATTTTATGACTAAATAAGTTATAATATGTCCAATTCACACATAAAAGTGCAGAAATTGGACTAAAACTTTAAATCGGAAAATAAGATTATATCATATTTTTAGCTCATAACTTGGTCTAAAATGTCTGTTTTCGACATTTTTTGACTAAATAAGTTATAATATGTCTAATCCTCACATAAAAGTGCAGAGATTGAGCAAAAACTTGAAATCGGAAAATAAGATTATTTCTAATTTTTAGCTCATAACTCTGTCTAAAATGTCTATTTTCAGAGTTTTATCACTAAATAAGTTATAATATGTCCAATTCACACATAAAAGTGCAGAAATTGAACAAAAACTTAAAATCGGAAAAAAAGAATATTTCAAATTTTTAGCTCTTAACTTGGTCTAATATGTCTGTTTTCAACATTTTATGACTAAATAATATATAATATGTCCAAACCACACATAAAAGTGCAGAAATTGAGCAAAAACTTAAAATCTAAAAATAAGATTATTTCATACTTTTAGTTCATAACTTGGTCTAAAATGTTTGTTTTCAACATTTTATGACTAAATAAGTTATAATATGTCCAATCCACACATAAAAGTGCAGAAATTGAACAAAAACTTAAAATCGGCAAATAAGATTATTTCATATTTTTAGCTCATAACTTGGTCTAATATGTCTGTTTTCAACATTTTATGACTAAATAATATATAATATGTCCAAACCACACATAAAAGTGCAGAAATTGATAAAAAACTTAAAATCGGAAAATAAGATTATTTCTAATATTTAGCTCTTAACTTGGTCTAAAATGTCTATTTTCAGAATTTTATGACTAAATAAGTTATAATATGTCCAATCCACACATAAAAGTGCAGAAATTGAACAAAAACTTAAAATCGGCAAATAAGATTATTTCATATTTTTAGCTCATAACTTGGTCTAATATGTCTGTTTTCAACATTTTATGACTAAATAATATATAATATGTCCAAACCACACATAAATGTGCAGAAATTGAGCAAAAACTTAAAATCGGAAAATATGATTATTTATAATTTTTAGCACTTTACATGGTCTAAAATATCTGTTTTCAGCATTTTATGACTAAATAAGTTATAATATGTCTAATCCACACATAAAAGTGCAGAAATTGAACAAAAACTTAAAATCGGAAAATAAGATTATTTCATACTTTTAGCTCATAATTTGGTTATAATATATCTAATCCACACATAAAAGTGCAGAAATTTAACAAAGACTTAAAATCGGAAAATAAGATTATTTCTAATATTTTAACTTGCTCATACCAGACACAATCATATTTAAAATTCCCAAATAATTAGAAGAAATTGTTCGATGACAATGAAATTTTGTACACTGATTCAAAAATGTCAATCAATTAGAGGTGATTCTACTGACTTAGAATATCTCAAACCGTTTCAGATATATTTGAAGTCAAACTGGCAAAGTCTGAAAAGTGTAGCAAGTGTAGTAAGACAATTTGACAAAGAATCAAATGTTAATTCCCGAACAAAAATAGAAGGAATTATCCGATCGCTATGAAATTTCATACACTTATTAAAGAAAATAGAGCGATCAAGAACGTTTTTTTCCAATTTTGAATATCTTTTTTCGTTTTTGAGATATTAAAAGTCATATTGTAGAAGTGTGCAAGAAGCAAGCTTATTTTCGACCAGTGATGAGCTACCCGAAATATTAGAGATAGAGCCCTAGTATGATTGAGTGAAAGTTTTAAAAGAGTCCAAAGAATATGTTGAAAAAAAACCAACCCTCTAGGACCTACCATAACCGAGATATGGAAATTCAAACCTGGACGTTTTCTCCAATATAATAATAGTGGTTGATACATGCGAGTTTCAATGCCGTAAATTTGTAATGAGAAGATATTAAAAACTACCGAATAAATAGAAAAAAATATTTGATTGCGATGAAATATGACTAAATATGTTATAATATGTCTAATCCTCACATAAAAGTGCAGAAATTGAACAAAAACTTGAAATCGGAAAATAAGATTATTTCTAATTTTTAGCTCATAACTCGGTCTAAAAATGTCTATTTTCAGAGTTTTATCACTATATAAGTTATAATATGTGCAATTCACACATAAAAGTGCAGAAATTGAAAAAAAAATTTAAATCGGAAAATAAGATTATTTCATACTTTTAGCTCATAACTTGGTCTAAAATGTCTGTTTTCAACATTTTATGACTAAATAAGTTATAATATGTCCAATCCACACATAAAAGTGCAGAAATTGAACAAAAACTTAAAATCGGAAGATAAGAATATTTCATATTTTCAGCTCATAACTTGGTCTAAAATGTCTGTTTTCGTCATTTTATGACTAAATAAGTTATAATATGTCTAATCCTCACATAAAAGTGCAGAAATTGAACAAAAACTTGAAATCGGAAAATAAGATTATTTCTAATTTTTAGATCATAACTCGGTCTAAAATGTCTATTTTCAGAGTTTTATCACTAAATAAGTTATAATATGTCCAATTTACACGTAAAAGTGCAGAAATTGAAAACAAACTTTAAATCGGAAAATAAGATTATTTCATATTTTTAGCTCATAACTCGGTCTAAAATGTCTATTTTCAACATTTTATGACTAAATAAGTTATAATACGTCCAATTCACACATAAAAGTGCAGAATTTGAACAAAAAATTAAATCGGAAAATAAGATTATTTCATACTTTTAGCTCATAGCTTGGTCTAAAATATCTGTTTTCAACATTTTATGACTAAATAAGTTATAATACGTCCAATTCACACATAAAAGTGCAGAAATTGAACAAAAACTTAAAGTAGGAAATTAAGATTATTTCATATTTTTAGCTCATAACTTGGTCTAAAATGTCTGTTTTCGACATTTTTTGACTAATTAAGTTATAATATGTCTAATCCTCACATAAAAGTGCAGAAATTGAAAAATAAACTTGAAATCGGAAAATAAGATTATTTCAAATCTTTAGCTCATAACTCGGTCTAAATTGTCTATTTTCAGAGTTTTATCACTAAATAAGTTATAATATGTCCAATTCACACATAAAAGTGGAGAAATTGAAAAAAAACTTTAAATCGGAAAATAAGATTATTTCATACTTTTTGCTCATAACTTGGTCTAAAATGTCTGTTTTCAGCATTTCAACATTTTATAACTAAATATGTTATAATATGTCCAATCCACACATAAAAGTGCAGAAATTGAGCAAAAACTTAAAATCGGAAAATAAGATTATTTATAATTTTTAGCTCTTTACTTGGTCTAAAATGTCTGTTTTCAGCATTTCATGACTAAATAAGTTATAACAAGTCCAATTCTCACATTAAAGTGCAGAAATTGAGCAATAACTTAAAATCGGAAAAAAAGATTATTTCTAATATTTAGCACTTAACTTGGTCTAAAATGTCTATTTTCAGAATTTTATGACTTAATAAGTTATAATATGTCTAATCCTCACATAAAAGTGCAGAAATTGAACAAAAACTTGAAATCGGAAAATAAGATTATTTCTAATTTTTAGCTCTTTACTTGGTCTAAAATGTCTGTTTTCAGCATTTCATGACTAAATAAGTTATAATAAGTCCAATTCACACATAAAAGTGCAGAAATTGAGCAAAAACTTAAAATCGGAAAATAAGATTATTTCTAATATTTAGCTCTTAACTTGGTCTAAAATGTCTATTTTCAGAATTTTATGACTAAATAAGTTATAATATGTCAAATTCACACATAAAAGTGCAGAAATTGAACAAAAACTTAAAATCGGAAAGTAAGATTATTTAAAATTTTTAGCTCTTTACTTGGTCTAAAATGTCTGTTTTCAGCATTTCATGACTAAATAAGTTATAATATGTCCAATTCACACATAAAAGTGCAGAAATTGAGCAAAAACTTAAAATCGGAAAATAAGATTATTTCTAATATTTAGCTCTTAACTTGGTCTAAAATATCTATTTTCAGAATTTTATGACTAAATAAGTTATAATATGTCAAATTCACACATAAAAGGGCAGAAATTGAACAAAAACTTAAAATCGGAAAATAAGATTATCTCGTATTTTTAGTTCATAAATTGGTCTGATATGTCTGTTTTCAACATTTTATGACAAAATAATATATAATATGTCCTAACCACACATAAAGGTGCAGAAATTGAGCAAAAACTTAAAATCGGAAAATAAGATTATTTCTAATATTTAGCTCTTAACTTGGTCTAAAATGTCTATTTTGAGAATTTTATGACTAAATAAGATATAATATGTCCAAATCACACATAAAAGTGCAGAAATTGAACAAAAACTTAAAATCGGAAAATAAGATTATTTCATATTTTTAGCTCATAACTTGGTCTAAAATGTCTGTTTTCGACATTTTATGACTAAATATGTTATAATATGTCTGATCCTCACATAAAAGTGCAGAAATTGAACAAATGCTTGAAATCGGAAAATAAGATTATTTCTAATTTTTAGCTCATAACTCGGTCTAAAATGTCTATTTTCAGAGTTTTATCACTAAATAAGTTATAATATGTCCAATTTACACGTAAAAGTGCAGAAATTGAAAACAAACTTTAAATCGGAAAATAAGATTATTTCATATTTTTAGCTCATAACTCGGTCTAAAATGTCTATTTTCAACATTTTATGACTAAATAAGTTATAATACGTCCAATTCACACATAAAAGTGCAGAATTTGAACAAAAAATTAAATCGGAAAATAAGATTATTTCATACTTTTAGCTCATAGCTTGGTCTAAAATATCTGTTTTCAACATTTTATGACTAAATAAGTTATAATACGTCCAATTCACACATAAAAGTGCAGAAATTGAACAAAAACTTAAAGTAGGAAATTAAGATTATTTCATATTTTTAGCTCATAACTTGGTCTAAAATGTCTGTTTTCGACATTTTTTGACTAATTAAGTTATAATATGTCTAATCCTCACATAAAAGTGCAGAAATTGAAAAATAAACTTGAAATCGGAAAATAAGATTATTTCAAATCTTTAGCTCATAACTCGGTCTAAATTGTCTATTTTCAGAGTTTTATCACTAAATAAGTTATAATATGTCCCATTCACACATAAAAGTGGAGAAATTGAAAAAAAACTTTAAATCGGAAAATAAGATTATTTCATACTTTTTGCTCATAACTTGGTCTAAAATGTCTGTTTTCAGCATTTCAACATTTTATAACTAAATATGTTATAATATGTCCAATCCACACATAAAAGTGCAGAAATTGAGCAAAAATTTAAAATCGGAAAATAAGATTATTTATAATTTTTAGCTCTTTACTTGGTCTAAAATGTCTGTTTTCAGCATTTCATGACTAAATAAGTTATAACAAGTCCAATTCTCACATTAAAGTGCAGAAATTGAGCAATAACTTAAAATCGGAAAAAAAGATTATTTCTAATATTTAGCACTTAACTTGGTCTAAAATGTCTATTTTCAGAATTTTATGACTTAATAAGTTATAATATGTCTAATCCTCACATAAAAGTGCAGAAATTGAACAAAAACTTGAAATCGGAAAATAAGATTATTTCTAATTTTTAGCTCTTTACTTGGTCTAAAATGTCTGTTTTCAGCATTTCATGACTAAATAAGTTATAATAAGTCCAATTCACACATAAAAGTGCAGAAATTGAGCAAAAACTTAAAATCGGAAAATAAGATTATTTCTAATATTTAGCTCTTAACTTGGTCTAAAATGTCTATTTTCAGAATTTTATGACTAAATAAGTTATAATATGTCAAATTCACACATAAAAGTGCAGAAATTGAACAAAAACTTAAAATCGGAAAGTAAGATTATTTAAAATTTTTAGCTCTTTACTTGGTCTAAAATGTCTGTTTTCAGCATTTCATGACTAAATAAGTTATAATATGTCCAATTCACACATAAAAGTGCAGAAATTGAGCAAAAACTTAAAATCGGAAAATAAGATTATTTCTAATATTTAGCTCTTAACTTGGTCTAAAATATCTATTTTCAGAATTTTATGACTAAATAAGTTATAATATGTCAAATTCACACATAAAAGTGCAGAAATTGAACAAAAACTTAAAATCGGAAAATAAGATTATCTCGTATTTTTAGTTCATAAATTGGTCTAATATGTCTGTTTTCAACATTTTATGACAAAATAATATATAATATGTCCTAACCACACATAAAGGTGCAGAAATTGAGCAAAAACTTAAAATCGGAAAATAAGATTATTTCTAATATTTAGCTCTTAACTTGGTCTAAAATGTCTATTTTGAGAATTTTATGACTAAATAAGATATAATATGTCCAAATCACACATAAAAGTGCAGAAATTGAACAAAAACTTAAAATCGGAAAATAAGATTATTTCATATTTTTAGCTCATAACTTGGTCTAAAATGTCTGTTTTCGACATTTTATGACTAAATATGTTATAATATGTCTGATCCTCACATAAAAGTGCAGAAATTGAACAAATGCTTGAAATCGGAAAATAAGATTATTTCTAATTTTTAGCTCATAACTCGGTCTAAAATGTCTATTTTCAGAGTTTTATCACTAAATAAGTTATAATATGTCCAATTCACACATAAAAGTGCAGAAATTGAAAAAAAACTTTAAATCGGAAAATAAGATTATTTCATATTTTTAGCTCATAACTTGGTCTAAAATGTCTGTTTTCAACAATTTATGACTAAATAAGTTATAATATGTCCAATCCATACATAAAAGTGCAGAAATTGAACAAAAACTTAAAATCGGAAAATAAGATTATTTCATATCTTTAGCTCATAACTTGGTCTAATATGTCTGTTTTCAACATTTTATGACTAATTAATCTACAATATGGCCAAACCACACATAAAAGTGCAGAAATTGAGCAAAAACTTAAAATCGGAAACTAAGATTATTTCTGATATTTAGCTCTTAACTTGGTCTAAAATGTCTATTTTCAGAATTTTAAGACTAAATAAGTTATAATATGTCTAATCCTCACATAAAAGTGCAGAAATTGAACAAAAACTTGAAATCGGAAAATAAGATTATTTCTAATTTTTAGCTCATAACTCGGTCTAAAATGTCTATTTTCAGAGTTTTATCACTAAATAAGTTATAATATGGCCAATTCGCAAATAAAAGTGCAGAAATTGAAAAAACTTTAAATCGGAAAATAAGATTATTTATAATTTTTAGCTCTATACTTGGCCTGAAATGTCTGTTTTCAGCATTTCATGACTAAATAAGTTATAATAAGTCCAATTCACACATAAAAGTGCAGAAATTGAGCAAAAACTTAAAATCGGAAAATAAGATTATTTCTAATATTTAGCTATTAACTTGGTCTAAAATGTATATTTTCAGAATTTTATGACTAAATAAGTTATAATATGTCCAATTCACACATAAATGTGCAGAAATTGAACAAAAACTTAAAATCGGAAAATAAGATTATTTCATATTTTTAGCTCATAACTTGGTCTAAAATGTCTGTTTTCGACATTTTATGACTAAATTAGTTATAATATGTCTAATCCTCACATAAAAGTGCAGAAATTGAATAAAAACTTCAAATCGGAAAATAAGATTATTTCTAATTTTTAGCTCTTTACTTGGTCTAAAATGTCTGTTTTCAGCATTTCATTACTAAATAAGTTATAACAAGTCCAATTCACACATTAAAGTGCAGAAATTGAGCAAAAACTTAAAATCGGAAATAAGATTGTTTGTAATATTTAGCTCTTAACTTGGTCTAAAATGTCTATTTTCAGAATTTTATGACTAAATAAGTTATAATATGTCTAATCCTCACCTAAAAGTGCAGAAATTGAACATAAACTTGAAATCGGAAAATAAGATTATTTCTAATTTTTAGCTCATAACTCGGTCTAAAATGTCTATTTTCAGAGTTTTATCACTAAAAAAGTTATAATATCTCCAATTCACACATAAAAGTGCAGAAATTGAAAAAAAACTTTAAATCGGAAAATAAGATTATTTCATACTTTTAGCTCATAACTTGGTCTAAAATATCTGGTTTCAACATTTTATGACTGAATAAGTTATAATATGTCCAATCCACACATAAAAGTGCAGAAATTGAACAAAAACTTAAAATCGGAGAGTAAGATTATTTATAATTTTTAGCTCTTAACTTGGTCTAAAATGTCTATTTTCAGAATTTTATGACTAAATAAGTTATAATATGTCCAATTCACACATAAAAGTGCAGAAATTAAATCGGAAAATAAGATTATCTCGTATTAGTTCATAACTTGGTCTAATATGTCTGTTTTCAATAATTTATGACTAAATAATATATAATATGTCCGAACCACACATAAAAGTGCAGAAATTGAGCAAAAACCTAAAATCGGAGAATAAGATTATTTCTGATATTTAGCTCTTAACTTGGTCTAAAATGTCAATTTTCAGAATTTTATGACTAAATAAGTTATAATATGTCCAATTCACACATAAGAGTGCAGAAATTGAACAAAAACTTAAATTCGGAAAATAAGATTATTTCATATTTTTAGCTCATAACTTGGTCTAAAATGTCTATTTTCGACATTTTATGACTAAATAAGTTATAATATGTCTGATCCTCACATAAAAGTGCAGAAATTGAACAAAAACATGAAATCGGAAAATAAGATTATTTCATACTTTTAGCTCATAACTTGGTCTAAAATGTCTGTTTTCGACATTTTATGACTAAATAAGTTATAATATGTCTGATCCTCACATAAAAGTGCAGAAAATGAACAAAAACTTGAAATCGGAAAATAAGATTATTTCTAATTTTTAGCTCATAACTTGGTCTAAAATGTCTGTTTTCGACATTTTATGACTAAATTAGTTATAATATGTCTAATCCTCACATAAAAGTGCAGAAATTGAATAAAAACTTCAAATCGGAAAATAAGATTATTTCTAATTTTTAGCTCATAAGTTGGTTTAAAATGTCTGTTTTCAACATTTTATAACTAAATATGTTATAATATGTCCAATCCACACATAAAATTGCAGATATTGAGCAAAAACTTAAAATCGGAAAATAAGATTATTTATAATTTTTAGCTCTTTACTTGGTCTAAAATGTCTGTTTTCAGCATTTCATTACTAAATAAGTTATAACAAGTCCAATTCACACATTAAAGTGCAGAAATTGAGCAAAAACTTAAAATCGGAAAAAAGATTGTTTGTAATATTTAGCTCTTAACTTGGTCTAAAATGTCTATTTTCAGAATTTTATGACTAAATAAGTTATAATATGTCCAATCCACACATAAATGTGCAGAAATTGAACAAAAACTTAAAATCGGAAAATAAGATTATTTCATATTTTTAGCTCATAAATTGGTCTAATATGTCTGTTTTCAACATTTTATGACTAAATAATATATAATATGTCCAAACCACACATAAAAGTGGAGAAATTGAGCAAAAACTTAAAATCGGAAAATATGATTATTTCTAATATTTAGCTCATAACTCGGTCTAAATTGTCTATTTTCAGAGTTTTATCACTAAATAAGTTATAATATGTCCAATTCACACATAAAAGTGCAGAAATTGAAAAAAAACTTTAAATCGGAAAATAAGATTATTTCATACTTTTTGCTCATAACTTGGTCTAAAATGTCTGTTTTCAGCATTTCAACATTTTATAACTAAATATGTTATAATATGTCCAATCCACACATAAAAGTGCAGAAATTGAGCAAAAACTTAAAATCGGAAAATAAGATTATTTATAATTTTTAGCTCTTTACTTGGTCCAAAATGTCTGTTTTCAGCATTTCATGACTAAATAAGTTATAACAAGTCCAATTCTCACATTAAAGTGCAGAAATTGAGCAATAACTTAAAATCGGAAAAAAAGATTATTTCTAATATTTAGCACTTAACTTGGTCTAAAATGTCTATTTTCAGAATTTTATGACTTAATAAGTTATAATATGTCTAATCCTCACATAAAAGTGCAGAAATTGAACAAAAACTTGAAATCGGAAAATAAGATTATTTCTAATTTTTAGCTCTTTACTTGGTCTAAAATGTCTGTTTTCAGCATTTCATGACTAAATAAGTTATAATAAGTCCAATTCACACATAAAAGTGCAGAAATTGAGCAAAAACTTAAAATCGGAAAATAAGATTATTTCTAATATTTAGCTCTTAACTTGGTCTAAAATGTCTATTTTCAGAATTTTATGACTAAATAAGTTATAATATGTCAAATTCACACATAAAAGTGCAGAAATTGAACAAAAACTTAAAATCGGAAAGTAAGATTATTTAAAATTTTTAGCTCTTTACTTGGTCTAAAATGTCTGTTTTCAGCATTTCATGACTAAATAAGTTATAATAAGTCCAATTCACACATAAAAGTGCAGAAATTGAGCAAAAACTTAAAATCGGAAAATAAGATTATTTCTAATATTTAGCTCTTAACTTGGTCTAAAATATCTATTTTCAGAATTTTATGACTAAATAAGTTATAATATGTCAAATTCACACATAAAAGGGCAGAAATTGAACAAAAACTTAAAATCGGAAAATAAGACTATCTCGTATTTTTAGTTCATAAATTGGTCTAGTATGTCTGTTTTCAACATTTTATGACAAAATAATATATAATATGTCCTAACCACACGTAAAAGTGCAGAAATTGAGCAAAAACTTAAAATCGGAAAATAAGATTATTTCTAATATTTAGCTCTTAACTTGGTCTAAAATGTCTATTTTGAGAATTTTATGACTAAATAAGATATAATATGTCCAAATCACACATAAAAGTGCAGAAATTGAACAAAAACTTAAAATCGGAAAATAAGATTATTTCATATTTTTAGCTCATAACTTGGTCTAAAATGTCTGTTTTCGACATTTTATGACTAAATAAGTTATAATATGTCTGATCCTCACATAAAAGTGCAGAAATTGAACAAAAACTTGAAATCGGAAAATAAGATTATTTCATACTTTTAGCTCATAACTTGGTCTAAAATGTCTGTTTTCGACATTTTATGACTAAAAATGTTATAATATGTCTGATCCTCACATAAAAGTGCAGAAATTGAACAAATGCTTGAAATCGGAAAATAAGATTATTTCTAATTTTTAGCTCATAACTCGGTCTAAAATGTCTATTTTCAGAGTTTTATCACTAAATAAGTTATAATATGTCCAATTCACACATAAAAGTGCAGAAATTGAAAAAAAACTTTAAATCGGAAAATAAGATTATTTCATATTTTTAGCTCATAACTTGGTCTAAAATGTCTGTTTTCAACAATTTATGACTAAATAAGTTATAATATGTCCAATCCATACATAAAAGTGCAGAAATTGAACAAAAACTTAAAATCGGAAAATAAGATTATTTCATATCTTTAGCTCATAACTTGGTCTAATATGTCTGTTTTCAACATTTTATGACTAAATAATCTACAATATGTCCAAACCACACATAAAAGTGCAGAAATTGAGCAAAAACTTAAAATCGGAAACTAAGATTATTTCTGATATTTAGCTCTTAACTTGGTCTAAAATGTCTATTTTCAGAATTTTAAGACTAAATAAGTTATAATATGTCTAATCCTCACATAAAAGTGCAGAAATTGAACAAAACTTGAAATCGGAAAATAAGATTATTTCTAATTTTTAGCTCATAACTCGGTCTAAAATGTCTATTTTCAGAGTTTTATCACTAAATAAGTTATAATATGTCTAATCCTCACATAAAAGTGCAGAAATTGAACAAAAACTTGAAATCGGAAAATAAGATTATTTATAATTTTTAGCTCTATACTTGGCCTGAAATGTCTGTTTTCAGCATTTCATGACTAAATAAGTTATAATAAGTCCAATTCACACATAAAAGTGCAGAAATTGAGCAAAAACTTAAAATCGGAAAATAAGATTATTTCTAATATTTAGCTATTAACTTGGTCTAAAATGTATATTTTCAGAATTTTATGACTAAATAAGTTATAATATGTCCAATTCACACATAAATGTGCAGAAATTGAACAAAAACTTAAAATCGGAAAGTAAGATTATTTCATATTTTTAGCTCATAACTTGGTCTAAAATGTCTGTTTTCGACATTTTATGACTAAATTAGTTATAATATGTCTAATCCTCACATAAAAGTGCAGAAATTGAATAAAAACTTCAAATCGGAAAATAAGATTATTTCTAATTTTTAGCTCTTTACTTGGTCTAAAATGTCTGTTTTCAGCATTTCATTACTAAATAAGTTATAACAAGTCCAATTCACACATTAAAGTGCAGAAATTGAGCAAAAACTTAAAATCGGAAATAAGATTGTTTGTAATATTTAGCTCTTAACTTGGTCTAAAATGTCTATTTTCAGAATTTTATGACTAAATAAGTTATAATATGTCTAATCCTCACCTAAAAGTGCAGAAATTGAACAAAAACTTGAAATCGGAAAATAAGATTATTTCTAATTTTTAGCTCATAACTCGGTCTAAAATGTCTATTTTCAGAGTTTTATCACTAAAAAAGTTATAATATCTCCAATTCACACATAAAAGTGCAGAAATTGAAAAAAAACTTTAAATCGGAAAATA
The DNA here is from genome assembly GCA_958507055.1 of Crioceris asparagi. Classification (NCBI taxonomy): domain Eukaryota; kingdom Metazoa; phylum Arthropoda; class Insecta; order Coleoptera; family Chrysomelidae; genus Crioceris; species Crioceris asparagi. Next base: position 116,595 of record CAUEHI010000044.1, read on the forward strand.
AGATTATTTCATACTTTTAGCTCATAACTTGGTCTAAAATATCTGGTTTCAACATTTTATGACTGAATAAGTTATAATATGTCCAATCCACACATAAAAGTGCAGAAATTAAATCGGAAAATAAGATTATCTCGTATTAGTTCATAACTTGGTCTAATATGTCTGTTTTCAATAATTTATGACTAAATAATATATAATATGTCCGAACCACACATAAAAGTGCAGAAATTGAGCAAAAACCTAAAATCGGAGAATAAGATTATTTCTGATATTTAGCTCTTAACTTGGTCTAAAATGTCAATTTTCAGAATTTTATGACTAAATAAGTTATAATATGTCCAATTCAATCATAAGAGTGCAGAAATTGAACAAAAACTTAAATTCGGAAAATAAGATTATTTCATATTTTTAGCTCATAACTTGCTCTAAAATGTCTATTTTCGACATTTTATGACTAAATAAGTTATAATATGTCTGATCCTCACATAAAAGTGCAGAAATTGAACAAAAACATGAAATCGGAAAATAAGATTATTTCATACTTTTAGCTCATAACTTGGTCTAAAATGTCTGTTTTCGACATTTTATGACTAAATAAGTTATAATATGTCTGATCCTCACATAAAAGTGCAGAAAATGAACAAAAACTTGAAATCGGAAAATAAGATTATTTCTAATTTTTAGCTCATAACTTGGTCTAAAATGTCTGTTTTCGACATTTTATGACTAAATTAGTTATAATATGTCTAATCCTCACATAAAAGTGCAGAAATTGAATAAAAACTTCAAATCGGAAAATAAGATTATTTCTAATTTTTAGCTCATAAGTTGGTTTAAAATGTCTGTTTTCAACATTTTATAACTAAATATGTTATAATATGTCCAATCCACACATAAAATTGCAGATATTGAGCAAAAACTTAAAATCGGAAAATAAGATTAATTATAATTTTTAGCTCTTTACTTGGTCTAAAATGTCTGTTTTCAGCATTTCATTACTAAATAAGTTATAACATGTCCAATTCACACATTAAAGTGCAGAAATTGAACAAAAACTTAAAATCGGAAAATAAGATTATTTCATATTTTTAGCTCATAAATTGGTCTAATATGTCTGTTTTCAACATTTTATGACTAAATAATATATAATATGTCCAAACCACACATAAAAGTGGAGAAATTGAGCAAAAACTTAAAATCGGAAAATATGATTATTTCTAATATTTAGCTCTTAACTTGGTCTACAATGTCTATTTTCAGAATTTTATGACTAAATAAGTTATAATATGTCCAATTCACACATAAAAGTGCAGAAATTGAACAAAAACTTGAAATCGGAAAATAAGATTATTTCATATTTTTAGCTCATAACTCGGTCTAAAATGTCTATTTTCAACATTTTATGACTAAATAAGTTATAATACGTCCAATTCACACATAAAAGTGCAGAAATTGAACAAAAAATTAAATCGAAAAATAAGATTATTTCATACTTTTAGCTCATAGCTTGGTCTAAAATATCTGTTTTCAACATTTTATGACTAAATAAGTTATAATACGTCCAATTCACACATAAAAGTGCAGAAATTGAACAAAAACTTAAAATAGGAAATTAAGATTATTTCATATTTTTAGCTCATAACTTGGTCTAAAATGTTTGTTTTCGACATTTTTTGACTAATTAAGTTATAATATGTCTAATCCTCACATAAAAGTGCAGAAATTGAAAAAAAAACTTGAAATCGGAAAATAAGATTATTTCAAATCTTTAGCTCATAACTCGGTCTAAACTGTCTATTTTCAGAGTTTTATCACTAAATAAGTTATAATATGTCCAATTCACACATAAAAGTGCAGAAATTGAAAAAAAACTTTAAATCGGAAAATAAGATTATTTCATACTTTTTGCTCATAACTTGGTCTAAAATGTCTGTTTTCAGCATTTCAACATTTTATAACTAAATATGTTATAATATGTCCAATCCACACATAAAAGTGCAGAAATTGAGCAAAAACTTAAAATCGGAAAATAAGATTATTTATAATTTTTAGCTCTTTACTTGGTCTAAAATGTCTGTTTTCAGCATTTCATGACTAAATAAGTTATAACAAGTCCAATTCTCACATTAAAGTGCAGAAATTGAGCAATAACTTAAAATCGGAAAAAAAGATTATTTCTAATATTTAGCACTTAACTTGGTCTAAAATGTCTATTTTCAGAATTTTATGACTTAATAAGTTATAATATGTCTAATCCTCACATAAAAGTGCAGAAATTGAACAAAAACTTGAAATCGGAAAATAAGATTATTTCTAATTTTTAGCTCTTTACTTGGTCTAAAATGTCTGTTTTCAGCATTTCATGACTAAATAAGTTATAATAAGTCCAATTCACACATAAAAGTGCAGAAATTGAGCAAAAACTTAAAATCGGAAAATAAGATTATTTCTAATATTTAGCTCTTAACTTGGTCTAAAATGTCTATTTTCAGAATTTTATGACTAAATAAGTTATAATATGTCAAATTCACACATAAAAGTGCAGAAATTGAACAAAAACTTGAAATCGGAAAATAAGATTATTTCTAATTTTTAGCTCATAACTTGGTCTAAAATGTCTGTTTTCGACATTTTATGACTAAATTAGTTATAATATGTCTAATCCTCACATAAAAGTGCAGAAATTGAATAAAAACTTCAAATCGGAAAATAAGATTATTTCTAATTTTTAGCTCATAAGTTGGTTTAAAATGTCTGTTTTCAACATTTTATAACTAAATATGTTATAATATGTCCAATCCACACATAAAATTGCAGATATTGAGCAAAAACTTAAAATCGGAAAATAAGATTATTTATAATTTTTAGCTCTTTACTTGGTCTAAAATGTCTGTTTTCAGCATTTCATTACTAAATAAGTTATAACAAGTCCAATTCACACATTAAAGTGCAGAAATTGAGCAAAAACTTAAAATCGGAAAAAAGATTGTTTGTAATATTTAGCTCTTAACTTGGTCTAAAATGTCTATTTTCAGAATTTTATGACTAAATAAGTTATAATATGTCCAATCCACACATAAATGTGCAGAAAATGAACAAAAACTTAAAATCGGAAAATAAGATTATTTCATATTTTTAGCTCATAAATTGGTCTAATATGTCTGTTTTCAACATTTTATGACTAAATAATATATAATATGTCCAAACCACACATAAAAGTGGAGAAATTGAGCAAAAACTTAAAATCGGAAAATATGATTATTTCTAATATTTAGCTCTTAACTTGGTCTACAATGTCTATTTTCAGAATTTTATGACTAAATAAGTTATAATATGTCCAATTCACACATAAAAGTGCAGAAATTGAACAAAAACTTGAAATCGGAAAATAAGATTATTTCATATTTTTAGCTCATAACTCGGTCTAAAATGTCTATTTTCAACATTTTATGACTAAATAAGTTATAATACGTCCAATTCACACATAAAAGTGCAGAAATTGAACAAAAAATTAAATCGGAAAATAAGATTATTTCATACTTTTAGCTCATAGCTTGGTCTAAAATATCTGTTTTCAACATTTTATGACTAAATAAGTTATAATACGTCCAATTCACACATAAAAGTGCAGAAATTGAACAAAAACTTAAAATAGGAAATTAAGATTATTTCATATTTTTAGCTCATAACTTGGTCTAAAATGTTTGTTTTCGACATTTTTTGACTAATTAAGTTATAATATGTCTAATCCTCACTCACATAAAAGTGCAGAAATTGAAAAAAAAACTTGAAATCGGAAAATAAGATTATTTCAAATCTTTAGCTCATAACTCGGTCTAAACTGTCTATTTTCAGAGTTTTATCACTAAATAAGTTATAATATGTCCAATTCACACATAAAAGTGCAGAAATTGAAAAAAAACTTTAAATCGGAAAATAAGATTATTTCATACTTTTTGCTCATAACTTGGTCTAAAATGTCTGTTTTCAGCATTTCAACATTTTATGACTAAATATGTTATAATATGTCCAATCCACACATAAAAGTGCAGAAATTGAGCAAAAACTTAAAATCGGAAAATAAGATTATTTATAATTTTTAGCTCTTTACTTGGTCTAAAATGTCTGTTTTCAGCATTTCATGACTAAATAAGTTATAACAAGTCCAATTCTCACATTAAAGTGCAGAAATTGAGCAATAACTTAAAATCGGAAAAAAAGATTATTTCTAATATTTAGCACTTAACTTGGTCTAAAATGTCTATTTTCAGAATTTTATGACTTAATAAGTTATAATATGTCTAATCCTCACATAAAAGTGCAGAAATTGAACAAAAACTTGAAATCGGAAAATAAGATTATTTCTAATTTTTAGCTCTTTACTTGGTCTAAAATGTCTGTTTTCAGCATTTCATGACTAAATAAGTTATAATAAGTCCAATTCACACATAAAAGTGCAGAAATTGAGCAAAAACTTAAAATCGGAAAATAAGATTATTTCTAATATTTAGCTCTTAACTTGGTCTAAAATGTCTATTTTCAGAATTTTATGACTAAATAAGTTATAATATGTCAAATTCACACATAAAAGTGCAGAAATTGAACAAAAACTTAAAATCGGAAAGTAAGATTATTTCATATTTTTAGTTCATAACTTGGTCTAATATGTCTGTTTTCAACATTTTATGAGTAAATAATATATAATATGTCCTAACCACACATAAAAGTGCAGAAATTGAGCAAAAACTTAAAATCGGAAAATAAGATTATTTCTAATATTTAGCTCTCAACTTGGTCTAAAATGTCTATTTTCAGAATTTTATTACTAAATAAGTTATAATATGTCCAAATCGCACATAAAAGTGTAGATATTGAACAAAAACTTAAAATCGGAAAATAAGATTATTTCATATTTTTAGCTCATAACTTGGTCTAAAATGTCTGTTTTCGACATTTTATGACTAAATAAGTTACCATATGTCTGATACTCACATAAAGGTGTAGAAATTGAACAAAAACTTAAAATCGGAAAATAAGATTAATTCTAATTTTTAGCTCATAACTCGGTCTAAGATGTCTATTTTCAGAGTTTTATCACTAAATAAATTATAATATGTCCAATTCACACATAAAAGTGCAGAAATTGAACAAAAACTTTAAATCGGATAATAAGATTATTTCATACTTTTAGCTCATAACTTGGTCTTATATGTCTGTTTTCAACATTTTATGACTAAATAATATATAATATGTCCTAACCACACATAAAAGTGCAGAAATTGAGCAGAAACTTAAAATCGGAAAATAAGATTATTTCTAATATTTAGCTCTTAACTTGGTCTAAAATGTCTATTTTCAGAATTTTATTACTAAATAAGTTATAATATGTCCAAATCACACATAAAAGTGTAGATATTGAACAAAAACTTAAAATCGGAAAATAAGATTATTTCATATTTTTAGCTCATAACTTGGTCTAAAATGTCTGTTTTCGACATTTTATGACTAAATAAGTTACAATATGTCTGATACTCACATAAAGGTGTAGAAATTGAACAAAAACTTAAAATCGGAAAATAAGATTAATTCTAATTTTGAGCTCATAACTCAGTCTAAGATGTCTATTTTCAGAGTTTTATCACTAAATAAGTTATAATATGTCCAATTCACACATAAAAGTGCAGAAATTGAAAAAAAACTTTAAATCGGATAATAAGATTATTTCATACTTTTAGCTCATAACTTGGTCTAAAATGTCTGTTTTCAACATTTCATGACTAAATAAGTTATAATATGTCCAATCCACACATAAAAGTGTAGAAATTGAACAAAAACTTAAAATCGGAAAATAAGATTATTTCATATTTTTAGCTCATAACTTGGTCTAAAATGTCTATTTTCAGAATTTTTTGATAAAATAAGTTATAATATGTCCAATTCACACATAAAAGTGCAGAAATTGAACAAAAACATAAAATCAGAAAATATGATTATTTCATATTTTTAGCTCATAATTGGTCTAAAATGTCTGTTTTCGACATTTTATGACTAAATAAGTTATAATATGTCTAATCCTCACATAAAAGTGCAGAAATTGAACAAAAACTTGAAATCGGAAAATAAGATTTTTTCTTATTTTTAGCTCATAACTCGGTCTAAAATGTCTATTTTCAGAGTTTTATCACTAAATAAGTTATAATATGTCCAATTCATACTAAAAGCATAAGGAAATTAAGGAGGTGGATATTCATTTCGGTTTTTCTCGGTTTGTGTTGAATGAATTTTTTTGAATTTTTTTTTAAATGTTCTTTGAGGTAGGGAGCAGATGACCAGCCGGCTTAGAATTCTTCATCCCTTACCATTTTTTAAATATAAAGGGTTGAAAAAAAATGCAATTTTTTTTTTGAGAGAACGAAAAGAGACATCGAAAAAATTCAAAAGCTTAAAGATAGCCTCAACGATGGGATTAAACATAAAAAATCGTCGGCTGCGCGTATCCCATAGGAACCGCCACGTTATGGAATAACTGGGAGGGGGTAAATTTTCGGTGCGAAAAACATGCTCAAACGGGACATTCAATCAATCTATGAAGCCATGAAAATATCTCAGAATTTTTTAATCCATTACAAAGCTGATAAAATCTGTCTTGCTATATGCTAGGTTTTTTCTCAAATATCCCTTTCATAAGGGCGCTACGAGCGTTTAAATTTGAGGGATGAAATTTCTGAATTTTATCACAAGTTTCAATCAAGTAAAAAACGTTCGAATTTGAAATTTTATATCTCGGTTATGGTAGGTCCTAGAGGGTTGATTTTGTTTTCAAAACATTATTTGGACATTTCTTAAACTTTCATTCACTCATACTAGGGCTCTATCTCTAATATTTCGGGTAGCTCATCACTGGTCGAAAATAAGCTTGCTTCCTGCTCACTTCTACAATATGACTTTTAATATCTCAAAAACGAAAAAAGATATTCAAAATTGGAAAAAACGTTCTTGATCGCTCTATTTACTTTAATTAGTGTATGAAATTTCATCGCGATCGGATAATTCCTTCTATTTTTTTTCAACGTGCAGAAATTGATAAAAACTTTAAATCGGAAAATAAGATTATTTCATACTTTTAGCTCATAACTTGGTCTAAAATGTTTGTTTTCGACATTTTATGACTAAATAAGTTATAATATGTCTAATCCTCACATAAAATTGCAGAAATTGAACAAAAACTTGAAATCGGAAAATAAGATTATTTCTAATTTTTAGCTGATATCTCGGTCTAAAATGTCTATTTTCAGAGTTTTATCACTAAATAAGTTATAATATGTCCAATCCACACATAAAAGTGCAGAAATTGAAAAAAAACATAAAATCGGAAAATATGATTATTTCATATTTTTAGCTCATAATTGGTCTAAAATGTCTGTTTTCGACATTTTATGACTAAATAAGTTATAATATGTCTAATCCTCACATAAAATTGCAGAAATTGAACAAAAACTTGAAATCGGAAAATAAGATTTTTTCTTATTTTTAGCTCATAACTCGGTCTAAAATGTCTATTTTCAGAGTTTTATCACTAAATAAGTTATAATATGTCCAATTCATACTAAAAGCATAAGGAAATTAAGGAGGTGGATATTCATTTCGGGTTTTCTCGGTTTGTGTTGAATGAATTTTTTTGAATTTTTTTTAAAGTGTTCTTTGAGGTAGGGAGCAGATGACCAGCCGGTTACGAATTCTTCATCTCTTACCATTTTTAAATATAGAGGGTTGGAAAAAAATGCAATTATTTTTTTTTAGAGAACGAAAAGAGATATCGAAAAAATTCAAAAGCTTAAAGATAGCCTCAACGATGGGATTAAACATAAAAATCGTCGGCTGCGCGAATCCCATAGGAACCGCCACGTTCTGGAATAACTGGGAGGGGGTAAATTTTCGGTGCGAAAAACATGCTCAAACGGGACATTCAATCAATCTATGAAGCCATGAAAATATCTCAGAATTTTATAACCTATTACAAAGCTGACAAATTCTGTCGTGTTATAAGCTTGGTTTTTTCTCAAATATCCCTTTAGTAAGGGCGCTACGAGCGTTTAAATTTGAGGGATGAAATTTCTGAATTTTATCACGAGTTTCAATCAAGTAAAAAACGTTCGAATTTGAAATTTTATATCTCGGTTATGGTAGGTCCTAGAGGGTTGATTTTTTTTTCAAAACATTATTTGGACATTTCTTAAACTTTCATTCACTCATACTAGGGCTCTATCTCTAATATTTCGGGTAGCTCATCACTGGTCGAAAATAAGCTTGCTTCCTACAATATGACTTTTAATATCTCAAAAACGAAAAAAGATATTCAAAATTGGAAAAAACGTTCGTGATCGCTCTATTTTCTTTAATAAGTGTATGAAATTTCATCGCGATCGGATAATTCCCTCTATTTTTTTCAAAGTGCAGAAATTGATAAAAACTTTAAATCGGAAAATAAGATTATTTCATACTTTTAGCTCATAACTTGGTCTGAAATGTCTGTTTTCAACATTTTATGACTAAATAAGTTATAATATGTCCAATCCACACATAAAAGTGCAGAAATTGAGCAAAAACATGAAATCGGAAAAAAAGATTATTTCTTTAGCTCTTAAATTGGTCTAAAATATCTATTTTCAGAATTTTATGACTAAATAAGTTATAATATGTCCAATTAACACATAAAAGAGCAGAAATTGAACAAAAACTTTAAATCGGAGAATAAGATTATTTATAATTTTTAGCTCTTTACTTGGTCTAAAATGTCTTTTTTCAGAATTATATGACTAAATAAGTTATAATATGTCCAATTCACACATAAAAGTGCAGAAATTGAACAAAAACTTAAAATCGGAAAATAAGATTATTTCATATTTTTAGCTCATAACTTGGTCTAAAATGTTTGTTTTCGACATTTTATGACTAAATAAGTTATAATATGTCTAATCCTCACATAAAATTGCAGAGATTGAACAAAAACTTGAAATCGGAAAATAAGATTATTTCTAATTTTTAGCTGATAACTCGGTCTAAAATGTCTATTTTCAGAGTTTTATCACTAAATAAATTATAATATGTCCAATCCACACATAAAAGGGTCAGAAATTGAACAAAAACTTAAAATCGGAATATAAGATTATTTATAATTTTTAGCTCTTTACTTGGTCTAAAATGTCCGTTTTCAGCATTTCATGACTAAATAAGTTATAATAAGACCAATTCACACATAAAAGTGCAGAAATTGAGCAAAAACTTAAAATCGGAAAATAAGATTATTTCATATTTTTAGCTCATAACTTTGTCTAAAATGTCTGTTTTCGACATTTTATGACCAAATAAGTTATATGTCCAATCCACACATAAAAGTGCAGAAATTGAGCAAAAACTTAAAATCGAAAAATAAGATTATTTCTAATATTTAGCCCTTAACTTGGTCTAAAATGTCTATTTTCAGAATTTTATTACTAAATAAGTTATAAATGTCCAAATCACACATAAAAGTGTAGATATTGAACAAAAACGTAAAATCGGAAAATAAGATTATTTCATATTTTTAGTTCATAACTTGGTCTAATATGTCTGTTTTCAACATTTTATGACTAAATAATATATAATATGTCCTAACCACACATAAAAGTGCAGAAATTGAGCAGAAACTTAAAATCGGAAAATAAGATTATTTCTAATATTAAGCTCTTAACTTGGTCTAAAATGTCTATTTTCAGAATTTTATTACTAAATAAGTTATAAATGTCCAAATCACACATAAAAGTGTAGATATTGAACAAAAACGTAAAATCGGAAAATAAGATTATTTCATATTTTTAGCTCATAACTTGGTCTAAAATGTCTGTTTTCGACAATTTATGAATTAATAAGTTATAATATGTCTGATCCTCACATAAAAGTGCAGAAATTGAACAAAAACTTGAAATCGGAAAATAAGATTATTTCATACTTTTAGCTCATAACTTGGTCTAAAATGTCTGTTTTCGGCATTTTATGACTAAATAAGTTATAATATGTCTGATCCTCACATAAAAGTGCAGAAATTGAACAAAAACTTGAAATCGAAAAATAAGATTAATTCTAATTTTGAGCTCATAACTCGGTCTAAGATGTCTATTTTCAGAGTTTTATCACTAAATAAGTTATAATATGTCCAATTCACACATAAAAGTGCAGAAATTAAAAAAAAAACTTTAAATCGGATAATAAGATTATTTCATACTTTTAGCTCATAACTTGGTCAAAAATGTCTGTTTTCAACATTTCATGACTAAATAAGTTATAATATGTCCAATCCACACATAAAAGTGCAGAAATTGAACAAAAACTTAAAATCGGAAAATAAGATTATTTCATATTTTTAGCTCATAACTTGGTCTAATATGTCTGTTTTCAACATTTTATTACTAAATAATATATAATATGTCCAAACCACACATAAAAGTGCAGAATTTAAGCAAAAACTTAAAATCGGAAAATAAGATTATTTCTAATATTTAGCTCTTAACTTGGTCTAAAATGTCTATTTTCAGAATTTTATTACTAAATAAGTTATAATATGTCCAATTAACACATAAAAGAGCAGAAATTGAACAAAAACTTAAAATCGGAGAATAGGATTATTTATAATTTTTAGCTCTTTACTTGGTCTAAAATGTCTTTTTTCAGAATTATATGACTAAATAAGTTATAAAATGTCCAATTCACACATAAAAGTGCAGAAATTGAACAAAAACTTAAAATCGGAAAATAAGATTATTTCATATTTTTAGCTCATAACTTGGTCTAAAATGTTTGTTTTCGACATTTTATGACTAAATAAGTTATAATATGTCCAATTCACACATAAAAGTGCCGAAATTGAACAAAAACTTAAAATCGGAGAATAAGATTATTTCATATTTTTAGCTCATAACTTGGTCTAATATGTCTGTTTTCAACATTTTATTACTAAATAATATATAATATGTCCAAACCACACATAAAAGTGCAGAATTTGAGCAAAAACTTAAAATCGGAAAATTAGATTATTTCTAATATTTAGCTCTTAACTTGGTCTAAAATGTCTATTTTCAGAATTTTATTACTATGTAAGTTATAATATGTCCAATTAACACATAAAAGAGCAGAAATTGAACAAAAACTTAAAATCGGAGAATAAGATTATTTCATATTTCTAGCTCATAACTTGGTCTAAAATGTTTGTTTTCGACATTTTATGACTAAATAAGTTATAATATGTCTAATCCTCACATAAAATTGCAGAAATTGAACAAAAACTTGAAATCGGAAAATAAGATTATTTCTAATATTTAGCTCTTAACTTGGTCTAAAATGTCTATTTTCAGAATTTTATGACTAAATAAGTTATAATATATCCAATTCACACATAAAAGTGCAGAAATTGAACAAAAACTTAAAATCGGAAATTAAGATTATTTCATATTTTTAGATCATAACTTGGTCTAATATGTCTGTTTTCAACATTTTATGACTAAATAATATATAATATGTCCTAACCACACATAAAAGTGCAGAAATTGAGCAGAAACTTAAAATCGGAAAATAAGATTATTTCTAATATTTAGCTCTTAACTTGGTCTAAAATGTCTATTTTCAGAGTTTTATCACTAAATAAGTTATAATATGTCCAATCCACAAATAAAAGTGTCAGAAATTGAACAAAAACTTAAAATCGGAATATAAGATTATTTATAATTTTTAGCTCTTTACTTGGTCTAAAAAGTCCGTTTTCAGCTTTTCATGACTAAATAAGTTATAATTAGTCCAATTCACACATAAAAGTGCAGAAATTGAGCAAAAACTTAAAATCGGAAAATAAGATTATTTCATATTTTTAGCTCATAACTTGGTCTAAAATGTCTGTTTTCGACATTTTATGACTAAATAAGTTATAATATGTCCAATCCACACATAAAAGTGCAAAAATTGAGCAAAAACTTAAAATCGAAAAATAAGATTATTTCTAATATTTAGCTCTTAACTTGGTCTAAAATGTTTGTTTTCGACATTTTATGACTAAATAAGTTATAATATGTCTAATCCTCACATAAAATTGCAGAGATTGAACAAAAACTTGAAATCGGAAAATAAGATTATTTCTAATTTTTAGCTGATAACTCGGTCTAAAATGTCTATTTTCAGAGTTTTATCACTAAATAAGTTATAATATGTCCAA
>CAUEHI010000045.1:5000-7500 GCA_958507055.1 Crioceris asparagi
TGGTGATGGTGATGGTGATGGTGATGGTGATGGTGATGGTGATGGTGATGGTGATGGTGATGGTGATGGTGATGGTGATGGTGATGGTGATGGTGATGGTGATGGTGATGGTGATGGTGATGGTGATGGTGATGGTGATGGTGATGGTGATGGTGATGGTGATGGTGATGGTGATGGTGATGGTGATGGTGATGGTGATGGTGATGGTGATGGTGATGGTGATGGTGATGGTGATGGTGATGGTGATGGTGATGGTGATGGTGATGGTGATGGTGATGGTGATGGTGATGGTGATGGTGATGGTGATGGTGATGGTGATGGTGATGGTGATGGTGATGGTGATGGTGATGGTGATGGTGATGGTGATGGTGATGGTGATGGTGATGGTGATGGTGATGGTGATGGTGATGGTGATGGTGATGGTGATGGTGATGGTGATGGTGATGGTGATGGTGATGGTGATGGTGATGGTGATGGTGATGGTGATGGTGATGGTGATGGTGATGGTGATGGTGATGGTGATGGTGATGGTGATGGTGATGGTGATGGTGATGGTGATGGTGATGGTGATGGTGATGGTGATGGTGATGGTGATGGTGATGGTGATGGTGATGGTGATGGTGATGGTGATGGTGATGGTGATGGTGATGGTGATGGTGATGGTGATGGTGATGGTGATGGTGATGGTGATGGTGATGGTGATGGTGATGGTGATGGTGATGGTGATGGTGATGGTGATGGTGATGGTGATGGTGATGGTGATGGTGATGGTGATGGTGATGGTGATGGTGATGGTGATGGTGATGGTGATGGTGATGGTGATGGTGATGGTGATGGTGATGGTGATGGTGATGGTGATGGTGATGGTGATGGTGATGGTGATGGTGATGGTGATGGTGATGGTGATGGTGATGGTGATGGTGATGGTGATGGTGATGGTGATGGTGATGGTGATGGTGATGGTGATGGTGATGGTGATGGTGATGGTGATGGTGATGGTGATGGTGATGGTGATGGTGATGGTGATGGTGATGGTGATGGTGATGGTGATGGTGATGGTGATGGTGATGGTGATGGTGATGGTGATGGTGATGGTGATGGTGATGGTGATGGTGATGGTGATGGTGATGGTGATGGTGATGGTGATGGTGATGGTGATGGTGATGGTGATGGTGATGGTGATGGTGATGGTGATGGTGATGGTGATGGTGATGGTGATGGTGATGGTGATGGTGATGGTGATGGTGATGGTGATGGTGATGGTGATGGTGATGGTGATGGTGATGGTGATGGTGATGGTGATGGTGATGGTGATGGTGATGGTGATGGTGATGGTGATGGTGATGGTGATGGTGATGGTGATGGTGATGGTGATGGTGATGGTGATGGTGATGGTGATGGTGATGGTGATGGTGATGGTGATGGTGATGGTGATGGTGATGGTGATGGTGATGGTGATGGTGATGGTGATGGTGATGGTGATGGTGATGGTGATGGTGATGGTGATGGTGATGGTGATGGTGATGGTGATGGTGATGGTGATGGTGATGGTGATGGTGATGGTGATGGTGATGGTGATGGTGATGGTGATGGTGATGGTGATGGTGATGGTGATGGTGATGGTGATGGTGATGGTGATGGTGATGGTGATGGTGATGGTGATGGTGATGGTGATGGTGATGGTGATGGTGATGGTGATGGTGATGGTGATGGTGATGGTGATGGTGATGGTGATGGTGATGGTGATGGTGATGGTGATGGTGATGGTGATGGTGATGGTGATGGTGATGGTGATGGTGATGGTGATGGTGATGGTGATGGTGATGGTGATGGTGATGGTGATGGTGATGGTGATGGTGATGGTGATGGTGATGGTGATGGTGATGGTGATGGTGATGGTGATGGTGATGGTGATGGTGATGGTGATGGTGATGGTGATGGTGATGGTGATGGTGATGGTGATGGTGATGGTGATGGTGATGGTGATGGTGATGGTGATGGTGATGGTGATGGTGATGGTGATGGTGATGGTGATGGTGATGGTGATGGTGATGGTGATGGTGATGGTGATGGTGATGGTGATGGTGATGGTGATGGTGATGGTGATGGTGATGGTGATGGTGATGGTGATGGTGATGGTGATGGTGATGGTGATGGTGATGGTGATGGTGATGGTGATGGTGATGGTGATGGTGATGGTGATGGTGATGGTGATGGTGATGGTGATGGTGATGGTGATGGTGATGGTGATGGTGATGGTGATGGTGATGGTGATGGTGATGGTGATGGTGATGGTGATGGTGATGGTGATGGTGATGGTGATGGTGATGGTGATGGTGATGGTGATGGTGATGGTGATGGTGATGGTGATGGTGATGGTGATGGTGATGGTGATGGTGATGGTGATGGTGATGGTGATGGTGATGGTGATGGTGATGGTGATGGTGATGGTGATGGTGATGGTGATGGTGATGGTGATGGTGATGGTGATGGTGATGGT